>JANHAO010018405.1:0-13612 GCA_026873985.1 Saraca asoca
AATGCAATGTAAGATGAATATACAACCTTTTATTATCAAATCAACAGAATGTACAGTAGTAAATACAATAGAGCTCAATCCAATTAACTCTAGGGCACCTATCTAACTAACAAAGAATGCATAGAATTTAGTTGTAAACATGAATACTAGGCAAAAGCAGTTTTGGTTAAAGAAGTAGGAAAAAACTTCCTTTTCAAATATTCATTTCCTGCTAGTTCTTGACACTTAGTGGTGAATCTAGCTATGTGTTTAATTGTTGATTGATTATCTTGACAAAAAATGTGGTAAATTTTGGTAATTTAGATCCTCTTCAGGGCTCTATCTGATTTATCTATTCCAAAAGCACCTTATAATTTGGATAAACAGCTTGTCCTCCTATTTGGATCAATAATTGGTCAATCAGGAATTGAATATTCTATTCCAGTCCGTGTAAAAAGGTTGAATTGTGGTTTGGGTTTATTGGGATCTATACATTATTATTATTAATTTGGTCATCAATCCAAATTATTTCTTCTCCATGTCAAAGTATCCTAATCTGACCATATTGTTGTCTTTCTATTTCATGTTTTTCATTCTTGATGTTTTTTACTCCCAAACCTTCATTATGACAGCCATGGTTGTTATGATAAGTGTTTTGACCATTATTGCTTTTCCAGTTGCTGCCTAGACGGGTTTCCATCCTTTCTAGCATCATTTTTTGTTAGCTTAAAGCATTATTTTCAAGCATTGGTCTATCATGCCCTGATCCATAGAACATGACTGGTATAGAAGGTCACTGTTAGGAAACCTCTTACAAGCCTAACACTATAAAATCTTTGCTAATTAATCTAACATACCAAAGACTAAAATTGTATTGATACATAATAAATATTTACATTTTAAGTTTTCACAAAAATCTGATAGAGTTTCCTCTATTTTCTGAATACTTGGGCATAAGGCCTTTACAACAGATATAGGCTACACACACTATATACAACCTGTACAATAACTTAAAATCACATAGGCCTAGATAACACAAATCTATATCCTACTAGGCATCTACCAATCAAAATATGTGCATACAATAATTCTGCCAACTACCAAGGCTTTCACCATCAATATACCTTTAAGCTCTGCAAAAGGTGATCTACTCGATCAATGAACAGGTCTTAAGCCAGAGAGATAAGGAAGGATAGTGGGGGGTATCTTTGGACTTTGAAAAAAGAGAGGAGAAAAATAGGGTGAGTTTCATAGAAATTTAGTGAGCAAATAATCTCGTAGAAAATCAAAACTTAATTCATAATTCATATTCAAAATCCAAAGGATAAAATGTATACATAATCATGAAGATAAGCTTACCTATTCAAAATTCATAATCTAAAAATATGTTTGGAAACTTTCATCCGATAGGAAAATCAAGTGATTAAAATATGATATTTAACAAAATTAAAATAAGTAACAGAGTGTGATACTATGAAAAATAATCATCATAGCTTAACAGAGAAATTTAATAAAGTTTTCTATTATTTACCAATACTCAAGTAGCAAAATATTCTTTAATTAATCTTTAACTCAAATATCATTGGAATCTAAAAGATAATTCCTAAAGTTAACATATTTAGTAGATATTGCCATAATCTATCCAAACACAACAATCAGATATTTAGATATTCTCTTCTTTATTTCTCCAATAGATATTCTAATCACAAGTGCACTTGAGGGTTTCCAAGGAATTTCTATATCAATCGAAAAATATTATGCTACCTTTTATAACCAAAGTTATTACACATATCTTTTCATATCATGATATCAGAAGTCAAGAGTTTGGAGATACTGCCAATCATTTCCAAGTAGCATAATTTTAAAAATGTCAGAAATTTCATATCTTAATAATATAAAATCATGGGTTCTATAAACTGTAACCATCACAAAACACAAAAATATGCTACATCCTTTTCATATGTATACATCACATAATAACATGAAATCATTAGTTCCGAAAGGTATAATTTCATCATGGTAACTCATTTTCATGTATACAACATTTAATTAGACTTTCAAAACAAATTAACATCAAGAATCCAATCATTCAAAAATCGAAATATTCCAAATAATAAAATTATTTCGTATTGCAAAATAGGATTTACCAAGAGAATAAGATTATCTACTCACATTAGGAGCTCTTTAATCAATGAAATTTTCCAATCAAAATTTCCCCAAGAGAAATGGTTAATGTCACAAGAAGATTCCTCAAAGTGTTAGATTGGTCAACTTGAAGATTTGAGTCAATCTACCTAGTTAGGTATAATCAGTATTACAATCAATACTTGAACCTAAATTTAAATTCCTTTAACTAAGCACACTTATCCTATATTGATATTAAGCCATAATATTTGAAGTTATAATTTCATAATCATGTAGCAAAACCATCTACTTGGGTATTTCACTGAATCTCAAAAATTTGACATTCATGAGTTTGGTTCTTCAATAGGAGTATTATTGAAGCTGATACAAGAAGATTTCAGCACACACTAACTTTTGAGGTTTAGGGTTTCAAGTAAAATTTCTTGAAAACTTAAAATAGACTTTACATAAAATAAATCTGATGATTTAGAAAGGCTTATTGGAGTCTAAAGTGATGATGGAAAGCTCAGATTGAGTTGATTCATTGTCGGCAAGCCAATTCACAATCTAGCCGAAACATGCTAGACGAGGAGAAAAGGAAAACCATTGAGCTAGGCCAAGGAAGAGAAGGTGCCGAAGAAGAGAAAGGAAGAGGAATGGCAATCTGAGCTCATCAGATGATGGCAAGCCAAAGAAGGAAGATAGAGGCTAGTAGTTGCAATGAAGAAGAGCGCAGAATAGAGAAAGCTTCGAAAAAAAAAAGTTTGTGCACGAGAAACAAAAGTTAGCTGAAGGAAAAATAAATTATAAAATGAAATAGGATAATTTGTAATTTAACCCTATTGACTCACTAGCATCTTCAAAAAGGTCCTCCTGGAAAAGGGAAAATTATGTTACGACCACAACGAATATTTGAAAACTTCTTGGTCCCCCAGAAATATATTTTCTATTTCCTTATTTTATTCTCTTATTATTTTCCTTTTTAAGGTATTACATGGTTGAAGTACAATTGTGATATGATGCAATATCATGTGAACCATATCAGGGTTACTATCAATCATATGTTATTGAAATACAACAATATTTTCAAGATTTAAACCAGAGGGATTCCTTTAATAATTTCTATCCATTTGTAGGAAGTAAGGCATGCCATAAGGCATTGGCTCCCTGAGTGTAGGTCCACTATTGTCTTGTGGTTCATTTCCAGTCAAATTATTGTTATTATTCAAGTTTTTATTCAAAATCTCTTGCTAGTTTCATTTATTTTGGTTTTGATTTTGGTTGTATTTTTGTATATTATTTTGATTATTACCAACCAACCATATTTTCAATAGAACTAATGTTATTATTGTTATTTTTATTATCAATAGGCCTCTTTTCGTCTTGAAGGCCATTTTGAGAACTTATAGTTGACATATTTTCAGAATTATCCAATAAAATAATACGACTTCTGAGGATTATATAAGGCCAAAAACTAGAAATACCTTAATTGTGTCCCACTTGCATGCCAATTTGTTTCGAGTTAAATTTCACAAACTAGAAAGTTTTAACTCTAAGATGGATTCTCCACTAAAAATAGGTGAAATTCTTATCTTTTGTAGAATCCATGCAAAGAGATATGGTTATGCTCTGCAAGAAGAAAAAGCTTCGTTCCAAATGGTTGTGAATTACATAAAAAGGCACAGAATGGTGCATGAAATTACAGGCATGGGAGTGTTGAAAAATTCCTAAAAGGCTATATGGGTTAATAGAGTGCTAATGTGGGTAGTAGGGCACTATAAAACACAGAGTGTATTTGAATAGGTTAATTGTGTTTAAATTGTCAAAATGACTTTCTTTCAGTCTGCTAATACCCTATTTATAAGAACCATAAACCATTTCTTTCAATAATCACTCTTGAAAACCGACTCCTATAGCAAGGACACGTGCTCCAAAATGATAAAACTAAAAAGAAAGAAAACTAAAAAAATAGAACAATCAAGAAGTGGTGAGAAAACTAGCAAATAACTACCTCCCACATTTCCAGCATGTGTTTATCTCGACTTCATCTGCTAACTACTTAGTTGTTATCTTTTGCTCCATTTGTTTAGACTTTGAGTGCACGGTTGGCTTGCTTGGGCCATTTTAGCAAAGAGTGGCTAATAAATGCCTGTAATTTCAAACACTAGAAATTTACTACTTAATGTATTTAGTATTAATTATTTAGTGCTAAATTTTTTAGTGTTATAGAAGACATTGATGCAAATTAAGCTAAATTGATAGTTCAATACTGAAACCAAAACTCAAATGCAGCTGCGTGTTTATTATATTCTTAAACCACGATGATGAAATGCAAGGAACAAACACTTGGAAAATGTTTGCAATAAGTGTATGTGTGTGTGTATAATTTTAGAAATTAGAAACTAAAAATAAAAATTATAACGCCGGTTACCAACATCTCTAGTTTGTTTCATTTCTACCTAAATGATCTAATCCTCACTGCTAGACACCAAGTATCCATAATACGTTTTCTGTTGAATTGTTAGGACGACAACTCATGCATGGTTGACTACTAATTTAAAACTTATTATAAGATCATTATTACGCCTTCTAGAAAGTAAATTTAAACGCGTGTCATCTCATAATTATTAAGAAATTCTCGTAAATAAATTGCTAATTTATTAGGAAATCCATAACCAATAATTCGTTGTTTTTAGCTTTTCAACTTATTCTTTGCTGCCATAAAGCCTGATATGTCACAGCTCTAGTTTTGTAACCAACAAGCCGTTACTTTGTTAGCTTCTGAGCTCATTTTTTGCTGTGTCCAAGCTTTGAGGTACAACATTTAAATACAAAGCCTCTTGGTTGAGGAAATTATACCACTAAACTCTCACTTTTAATCTGGTTCTTTGTATCATAGCCTTGAGGCAGAAGATTTGAGCACAGATTCCTCTTTTGAAGCCTCAGATATCTTCAAAAAGTGATATTACAAAGGCTGTCAAAAGGTGAAGGCTAAGGTTAAGAGATACGTAGGACAATAAGAGGAAGATTTGGTTTCTCTTCATAATAATGGAAACGCTGAGTCCCAATGAAACGGAGCACGTTTTCGTAGTAGAAGAAGGGGAATTTCATGTTTGTGCAAGAGATCATAGCCGAGTGGGCTCTAATGGCTTTTTTTTTAATGAAAATCCTTTTCATTATGTGCTTCCTACAACGTTGTTCCAAATCATTGTGGTCATTTTGATATCACGATTGCTTTACTTCATTCTAAGGCCTGTAAGAACACCCAAACTCGTCTGCAACGCTTTGGTAATTAAAGCTTTACTGTGTCAGTTTTATTTTCTGTGTTTTGCATTTAACAACATATATTGGGCAGAGATATTCTTCTATACCTGGGTAAAATTAGTGTTGTTCTTATTCAGATTCAATAATCACAATTTATTACCTGTGATATCTTTATTGTTTTAAAAAGGAAAAAAAAATTCTTATATATTCCAAGCTTTGCAGGTTTTCTGAATTTTTGAGCTCTCCTTTTCCTTTTAATTATGTTCCTGTTGAGTTCTATAAAATTTTGTGTATATCCCTCTCTATTATAATAAGAACATAACAAAAGAAAGAAAAAAAAATTCAAATTCAGGTTTTCTCTCTCTACTGATAAATGCAAGTTATTATTTGTTAATTTGTGACATCGGAAGTAATTACAAGTCTCACTTGTTATTTCTAAACTCATAATTGTGACAAATGGCTTGCATTTATTAGATGGGATCAAGTCAAGCATTTAAATTGGGAATTCCACAAAATTAAGAAATAACTTATTTTTATTTAGGGATAGTAAGAACACATGCATGTCTCTCAAATTCTATTTTCGTACATGTATATGTAGATTTCCATTTAAGACATAGACTAACATGGTGTAAAAATCACAGGCTGGCATAATCTTAGGCCCTTCTGTTCTAGGGCGCATTATTCCATTCAGGAACCTTGTATACCCACCGAAGCAGGCTGAGTTTTTATTGATAGGGGCCTCAGTGGGCACCATATATTCTCTTTTCCTCATTTCACTGAAAATGGACATAGCCACAACCTTAAAAGCAGCAAAAAAAACATGGAGATTCGGCATAATACCAACCATTTTTTGTTTCATGACTATGATGTTACTCTTAAGTCTCTACGGTTCCCATAACCATGATGGTCTGAGAGGTATATATAATGGAGCATACATCTTCACTTCTGCCCTATCGCTGAGTAATTTCGCCGTCATTTCGGATGCCCTAATGGAGCTAAACCTTATAACTTCTGAATTAGGGCAGATCGCTATGTCTTCGGCTATGATAAATGACGCTATTCTTTGGATGATCATGATAGCCACGAATCTATTAAAGACCAAGGCCATAGATTCCATACGTTTCTTATTCGTGTTTTGGGGACTGATATTTTTTTGCATATTCATCTTGCGGCCAATAATGCTAAAGCTTGCAAAAGGCACACCCATTGGAAAACCATTGAAAGAAGTATATATTGTGATGATACTTGTTGGGGTTTTGTTTATGTCGGGTATTTCTGATTCAATTGGTCTTTCATTCCTTCAGGGACCTTTTCTTCTTGGATTGATAATGCCAAATGGGCCACCTTTAGGAACAACGATAATCGAGAGGACTGAGAATATTGTCTCGCAGGTTTTTATGCCTTTGTTCTTCGCATATTTAGGTCTCAGTACAGATACCTCTAAGATTAAAGACTGGGAAATGTTTGGGGAGCTTCATACCGTCTTGCTAGCGGGATACATTGCAAAGATGATTGGGTGTATGCTGGTCGCCAAAACATATAATATTAAGCTCAAACAAGGGCTTGTACTTGGCCTCATACTGAACCTCAAGGGTATTGTCGAGCTTGTCATCATCCTTAGAATGAAGAAAGTCAAGGTTAGATTAATTTTCCCTTTATGTATGTATGTATGTATGTATGTTTGTATGTATGAGATTTAAAATATAGTTATAATTTTCAAACTATTGCAAACAAGTGTAGAAAATATCGATTAATGTGAATTGAATTAAGTTTAAAATAAAATTAAGGTGTTCACCGTGCAGCAATATACAGTTCACAATGTAATCATAAACATTTAAGAATTGAGATGGTTTAGATAATAAATAAAGTTTTAAGGATGTGATTTGTTTAGTTTAGCTATTGGGTATTTTTATTTTTTACGCAAATTTAGAAATTATAAAAAATTATATAGTATGTATGTATGTATGTATGTATGTATATTATGAGATTTAAAATATAGTTATAATTTTCAAACTATTGCAAACAACGGTAGAAAATATCAATTAATGTGAATTGAATTAATTTTAAAATAAAATTAAGGTGTTCACGGTGCAGCAATATACAGTTCACAATGTAATCATAAACATTTAAGAATTGAGATGGTTTATATAATAAATAAAGTTTTAAGGATGTGATTTGTTTAGTTTAGCTATTGGGTATTTTTATTTTTTACGCAAATTTAGAAATTATAAAAAATTATATAGTATGTATGTATGTATGTATGTATGTATATTATGAGATTTAAAATATAGTTATAATTTTCAAACTATTGCAAACAAGTGTAGAAAATATCAATTAATGTGAATTGAATTAAGTTTAAAATAAAATTAAGGTGTTCACCGTGCAGCAATATACAGTGCACAATGTAATCATAAACTTTTAAGAATTGAGATGGTTTAGATAATAAATAAAGTTTTAAGGATGTTATTTGTTTAGTTTAGCTATTGGGTATTTTTATTTTTTACGCAAATTTAGAAATTATAAACAATAATAACCGTGCAATTATACAGATATTTTATTATATTTTACTTTAAATTTTAGATGGGGGAGTCGTAATTTCACACACATATATAATTTTGTCAACATGATTGACCAAATATATATTATAAAATTTAACTATGAATTTTATGAAAAAATTATTTGTGAAAGAATCATTTAATTGGGTGTGTCATTAAAAATACTTTAGATTATCACCCTTTTCAAATTTCAATTCACTAGCTGCAATAAATCTAATTTGTGTTTATGTTTTTTGCATTTGCAGTTGCTTAATACTGAGGCCGCCACACAGGTTCTGCTCTTTTCCTTGGTGATGACAGCCATTATCTCCCCTCTAATTGAATTCTTCTATAAGCCTCATAATCGACTAGAAAAACCAGCAAGACATCGTGGCCAAACAATCCAAAACTGTTCCAAAAACTCTGAATTCTGCGTAATCTCTTGCATACACAATGAAGGAAATGTACATGGTATCATTGCCCTTCTAGAAGCTTTCAATCCAAATGAATCCAGTCCAATTTGCGTCTACGTGACACACCTAATCGAGCTCTTAGGAAAAAGCACACCAGTTTTCATTCCTTTCGACAAAAACAAGAGAAAATCAATGTCAGCTGACTACGCCAACACCAACCACATCATGCGAGCCTTCGAAAACTACTCCATCAATTCCCCTGGTCCTGTCATTATTCTGCCTTATGTCAATATTGCCCCTTATAAGAACATGCATGTCTCCATTTGCAACCTTATTCAAGACAAGTCCATATCTTTCCTTATAATCCCTTTCCACCAAGACAATAAAACGCCCGGCGGTGGCTATGTGCCTGCCATTCGTGATCTCAACGCCAAACTTCAAGCTAGCGCGCCGTGCACGATGGGGATACTGGTGAACAAAAATTCACATTCTAAAATGCGTTCCTCCGAATTTTGTTTCCATGTGGGCATTTTCTTTATAGGTGGAGCTGACGATCGAGAGGTTTTAGCATTGGGCTCTCGAATGTCGGAGCATGAACATGTTAAGATTTCCTTGTTCCTGTTTCTTTTAAAGAACAGGAATTTGAGTATTAGTCAAGATGAAATGCCCGAAGACATAGATGAGAGAAAGTTGGACGAAGATCTTATTGATGAGTTTAAAGGAAAAAACATTGGGAATTCCAACGTTGTCTTGCACGAGATCGAGGTCGATGATGGAATACAAGTATTGGAGACGATTCGAGTTTTGCAGGGAAATTATGATCTTGTCATGGTTGGGAGAGAACATGATATTGGATCTCTGAAAGACTTAGAAATGTCGGAATTTGTAGACAATGCAGAAATGTTAGGAGTGTTTGGAGATATGTTGGCATCAAACGAGTTCTGTAATGGGATGGTTTCTGTATTGGTGATGCAATGTGGTGGGAGGCGGGACCTGGAGAGGACTGCTTCTTTTGTGTCGCAAAAGAATTTTGGTTTGAAATGAATTTCTTTGTAATTATGGTTCCTTGGTTCTAAAATATATGTGAGTTTAGATCCATCTAACTTGGGTACTTTCCCCTCTCACATTTCACGTTTAAATTTGGAAGGGTAATTTTGTCTTTCCACCTAGTTTTGAAGATTGCATATCTCCAACAAAAAAAAAAATATATATTTGTCTTATATAGTATGAAATACGTTACTTTTGTTTAGAATTTGTTTGGTGTAAATAACTTATAACTTATAAGTTATTTAAAGTAACTTATTAAACAGAGCTCATTTTTTTCAAAAAAATTATTGCATCAAACACCTTTAAAACTAGTTTATAGGCTATAAGCTAATTTATAAACTACTTATTAAATGCACAAAACTCACTCTTAATTTACAATTTTGAATAACCATGAGAGCTTTTTAATTATATAAAGCTGATTGATTATACTGCCACCCTTCTATGTTCCGGTCTTCCTTATGGTGATGTCATTTAACATGTAGGGGAAGATTTTTCAAACTGAGTTTAACCAATCTAATATAATTGAAAATGAGCAGTTAAACTCAATCATTTAAGCATATATAATCTGCCATATACTATTATAGAAACACATTTACACATCTTTATTTCACACATGTCACATTGGTTTAGAGACCAATGTTTATCTGAGCTGTTATAAGTTAGAATAATTCACATCAATTTTTGAACTGATGCGTAAAACTAGAAATGACATTAGTTTTTAATATATATCTAACAACTTTTTATTTGAAAACAAATTTCATACTAAAAAAAACTGACATTTTTTTCCACTAAAAATATCGACATCTTTTCTCGACTAGTAAAGACATTGGTTTTATATAATAACCGACATTTTTTATTGACTACTAAAGAGTCAGTTTTATATAAGGACCAACATTATTAGTGGACAAAAAAACATTAATTTAGTATAAAAATTGACATCTTTTCCCTTAAAAAAAAAAACTACTGTTAACTAGTTACATTTTTACAAAAATCTGCTGCTATTTACATTTTATTAAAAATAGTCATCGAACCAAAATTTACAATCACCCAATACAATCCAAATTTCAACAACTTCAAAAATCTTATTGGATCGACAAAAAAATTCAAGACATTACAAAACTAAATTAAAATCAAAATATGCCAAATTAACAAGTCTATACATAATAATCATTTACTTATTTTTTGAGTAAATTTCCTCAATTGTACTTCTCCTTTAGTTAAGTCTTCTCCTAAAATGCAATTTCTAACATTGGTGAGAGCTTCAGGCAAGAAATATTTCAAATGTTGTCGTGTCCATCCATCTAAGTTCAATCTACATTTTTATATATAAAATTCATGAGGGTCAATTTACATGAAAGATAGAATTTGATTTTTTATGAAATTAACAAGATGATATATGTATTTCATATAAGCAACTAAATCGAATTTATATGATACTGGTTGTAATATTCGTACCTAAGAGCAAACCATTCAAGAAGCTATACATATTGTCTATTATTACTAGATGATTAAATTCCTTCCTAATACAGTTTCTACTCTATTAAAATTAAATAATTTTATTATCAAGTCATTCTTAATTATAATAAATTTACTTTCACTCTTTATCTTTTACTTTCAATTCCACATCCTCTCACGAAATAACTGGTTCCACTATGAATCCAGTTGCTTTGTGAAAAGATGCAAGAATGAGAGTGAAAAATAAAAAATAAGAGTAGTATAATTCTCTTATTAGTTTAAACCAAATGTATATATAAGTAGTTATCAAGAGTCACTTGGAGTGACAATATTATTATAGTTTATTGTATTTAGAGTTTTAAGCAAGTGAGTGAAATAAACATATAATCAAGTATACGCATCTAAAGTAGAAATTATATAGTTGCCTATATATACAATAAAAATATAATCAATTACCTTCAATTTTTTCTAATTTTTTCTTTGGGAGGATCCTCAACCCTTATCCCTTCACTATGATCATCTCACACGTAGAACTCCTCCAAGTCGCCTTTATCATTCATTGGAGGTAGTCTTAAAGAGAAAGAAAGGGTCTCCTCAATATCTTTACTTATGTCTTCTTCATCCCTATCACCAACAATCAGTTTTTTCCCTTGAAGAACTACATATCATTTTTTATTATTAGGATTTGTGATATAAAAAACCTATATTGCTTGTGATGCCATTATGAATGGTTCCTCATTATCCCTCCTTATCAAGATCCATGAACATGAACCCTAACTCATCAACTTTGATGCCATTGTTATTCTCAACCTATTTACATTAAAATATATGCACTTTGAATTTGATTTAGTCGAGCTCCCATATGTCTTCAATGACCTTGTAATATAACATATTTGCATATGCAGGGTTTTTATCTTTGGAACTATAAACATGCATTGACTGAGTCACCAAAGTAACCCCTATTATTTTGTATAGTGCTCTTGTCATCCCATCCTTTTGTGTAGAAAGAGTACTCATTGATGTCATATCCACGATAAAATAAAACCTCCATATGAGGCTTGTGGGCTAACCATCTTGTAGTTTTAAAAACATCATTCGGTGTTTGTGCCAACTTAAAATGAACTCAAATCTAGAACCAAGTGATGAAATAATGGTTGTGTTCAACTTATGCCCACTACTCATTTTTCTATGATTATGCTCTTTTGTAGAGATCATATGCTTGTCTAAGTAAGGCTCCACTTCTTCACTATTATGTAGGACTTAAAGGTGTGCTTGTATCCATATTTCATGACTGATGTTACCATTCAAGTCTCCAGTGTACCCTTACTTGCAATTCTTCCCTCATGATGAGACTTAGGTTCTGCATTTGACAAGTATTCAATACAGAACTCAACAACCTTTTCAACTATATAGCCTTCAACAATGTATCCTTCAAGCCTATGTTGATTCCTCACATGCCCTTTTAGGATTTTTGTATAGGTCTGGCAAGAAGGATGAGAAGATTGGCTCCTCCCACAGCAAGAAGAGGGGCGATATGGACTAGGATGATCACTCTGCCGAATGGACTGTGAAGAAGTCCAAGAGGCCTGGAGGTGAGCGACCTCAGCATTCGGACCATCGCAAGCAGTATAGCATCCTGTCAGACTCCCAAGATAGGATATATGCAATAAAAAGGGACAAGAAAGACTTTGGAAGGCCCAGACCTTTGAAAACCCCATTTAGGCAAAGGAATGGAGACGAGTTATGTGCCTATCAAAACGAGGCTGGCCATGGCATCTCAAACTATCAGGCCCTCGAGGATGCAATTGAGGACCTGATCAGAAGGGGTCATAAAAGGGAGTACGTGGTGCGACCTGCGGGGCGACAGTCCTAGCCTTCTTAACGTAATGATGGCTAAGAGCCGGGAGGCTCGGTCTGAATCATGCATTAACAATGTATCTAAAATTCAAGTGTAAATGTGAATGCCTTCCTCAACTTTGTTTAAAGTTGTTTACTGATTAGCTTGATGTTATTATCTCCATCTCTTCATCTTGCCCTCTGCTATTGAGTGTTTGCACTTTTCGTAGCTTGCATGTGGCTAACTCTTCAAGTCTTTTGTGTAACTTTGTGCCAACTATGACCTTTGGTCTGGTTGAGGCCCCCCAGAGCTCACGCCAGAGACAAATTGATGAACACTTTGCCAGCACAACTGTGTGCTCACTGAGGTGCAGAGGCACTAAAAAACACTCACTTTGCCAGCGTAACTACATGCTTGTTGAGGTGTGGAGGCACTAAAAAATACTCACTTTACTGAGGTGCAGAGGCACTAAAAAACACTCACTTTGCCAGTGCAGCTACGTGCTCGCTGAGGTGCAGAGGCACTAATAAACACTCATTGTAGAGATACTCAAAATAAACTCACGTTGCCAGCATAGCTATGTGCTCGCTGAGGTGCGAAGGCACTCTTAAACACTCAACGCTAGCGAAGCTTTGTGCTCGTTGAAGCATAAAGAATTGTCGATTTAATTATTTGCCTAAGGTAATGAGACCACTTCAGTTCACAGCTCACATGTGACCAAATGTTCGTACTTATACCAGGTCAAGCCCTTGGATCATTTAGAGGATGATATCAATCAAATTAGGAGATGTAAATTAGGGGGGGTTGGCAGAATCTAAACTAACAGAAAACTAACAAAACAGAAACTAAAATAACAATAAATAAGCAACCAGCTAAGGGAATCAACTTGAGATTAATGCATCCTTGATCACTAAACATTCATTCAATTGTTAATCATGTTCTATGGCTTAAAATTAGAA
>JANHAO010018406.1:0-13609 GCA_026873985.1 Saraca asoca
CTCAGAGGTCAGGGTGCCTGAGATAGTATTTTAGTCTTATCTTGAACTCTGATTTCAGATATTCAAATGGATGATTCAGCCTTGGAGTTCTTCACAAAAGTTTTACAGCTATTTCTTAGCTTTCCTACAAGATAAGAATCACATTAATTGGATAATTGTAGATTAAGTTATGACCAGATTACAAAAACTACTCAAAATGGCCAAATACTATAGAATTTTGTATAGCTCCCAATTGATACAAAACTTGAATATGTAATAATCATAGCTCAAATAAATCAATTTAGACCCTAAGAAGCTTAGTGAAAGGACAAGTAAATGATTAAAATATTTTGTTAACAAGGTCAAGGACGGTGTCTGTGGTCACTGAGCGAAAACCCTTGACCGTTGGCTGCAAGTTGGAGGCATCTCGTAACATCGTGGAAGAAAGGGTACAACCCGCAGAAGAGACTTACGATCCCTTAGCAAAGAGATGACCAGGTACAGATGACAAGATCAGTCAGAGCTATTATCTTGCTTAACTTTCAGTTCACCCACTAACAATAGACGCCTGTACGAAACCCAGTCAGCAATCCATGGCACATGTCTCCTATTGACAGCTCAGCCTCCAAATCTACACATCAGCCCCCTGGAAGTTCGACAATGATTTGCCCAGTATTAATTATCCAGTGCCAAGCATTAAATGCCTGAAATGGCAGAAGTAATCATTTTATTGCTTATGAAATTGCACTTGTAACCCTCCTTCTTTCTATAAATAAAGGGGGGGAGGTCATCATATAAGAGAACAAGAGAAAATACATAGGGAAACTCTGTCGATATTGAGAGTGAGCACTGTTCATTGAGAAAGAATTCCATTGTTGTATCCATATTTTGTAAAACCAATCTTCCCAAAGAATAACAAAAGATCACCTTGGACGTAGGGGCCAAACTGGCTTTAACCAAACCACGATAAACTCCTGGTGTTGCTGACTCTTCTTCTTCATCACTACTTCCTTTTATTGTTCACTGTCTTATTTATCTTGCAGTTAGGGGAAACACTGAACTTAGTTGGTTGACCAGATTTTGGTGTCAACATTTTGGCACTAGAAGGAGGGCCTTCACTGCACATTCTCCATTTTTATTCTTTGATAAGCTATTTCAGACGTGATGGCAAGAGGAAAGGCTACCAGGAGTGCAGGATTTCCAACTGACCAGCTCGAAGGTCAGACGTAACAATGAGACATAACTGCTTCCATGACAAGCGCCGATATTGGCACAGCTTCTTTTGTCCAACACCAACCTATAATCCAAGAAACTAACAACATTCAGGCTTAGCAACAGTGCCAAGAGGCACTTGATCGGTGCTAGGAAGCGCTAGAAAACATAATGAAGGAATTGGCCAATATGGTCTAAATGTTGGCTTAAACACATGCCCAGGGCGCACTAAGGCAGGGTGAAGTGGCTGCACCTAAAGCTGTACATCATCAGTCAGGGCCTTAACATGAAGAGCAACCCAGGGTTGAACAGCGCCGAATTGGCTCGCTATGCTCTTCCAATTCGCAACGAAGGTCCGAAGCCCATTGGGACCAGGAGGATAAGGAGGATGACTCCCAATGTGAAAGCTCGCACAAGAGAGAGAGCTTGCATGAAACTGATAGTGAGAGAGATACGGATCATGACTCGTCCGATAGCGGGTGAGATAAGAAGCATAGAACTTCAGACTGACATTCTCGTAGCAAATGAGAAGAGAGGAGTAGAAAGACCTCCAGCCAACAATCCGAGTCCTGAGACCTGATGGTCAAAGAACTGCTCCAAAGGATGCAACTGGAGAAGACCTCTCCATCCTAGGGGAACCAGGAGTCACATGAAGAGAGAACTCCACTCTCCTACCAGATTGAGATAAAGCCACTTCCCCATAGATTTAAAATCCTGGACGTCACCCTCTACAATGGGGATAGTGACCCTTACAGCCACTTGGACGCCTTTAACATCCAAATGAACTTACAAACCTCCAATCTGTTGGTAAAACGCTGAGTTTTCCCTGCCATGCTTGGAGAAGTGCCATGGACGTGGTTTAGAAGTCTCCCACCTCGTAGCATAAGGAGCTGAGAGAAGTGCCAAAATAAGTTCCTCAATCAATACAAAGCGCTGAAAAGACAGCTCACCCCTTCTTGCCATTTGGCCACTATTTTTCAATGAAAAGACAAATTTTTAAAGGACTACATTGCCAGGTTTCGACAAGAAGTCAGCAATATGGAGAATCCATCCAATGAGAGTATCCTCACAGTGATATCAACTGGACTCCGGAAGGACGTGAAATTATATAAGGACATATACAAGTCCCCTGTTAAGAGCCTCGACAAATTTTATAAGAGAGCTGCCAAGGAGATCTGGTGGGAAGAAACCTTCCGCCCAAGAAGCTGAGCAAGAAAGAAGAAATTGGTACCTCCAACCGAGGAAGGAAGAGGAATGGAGGCAAGAGCAGTAAGGACAACCAAAAAGGGGGATCTGGAGGCTGAAATACAAAAAAGGCTCAGAGTGAACAATTTCAGTATTAGCATCGCTATGATACTTATACTGTTCTATCAGATGCACCAGACAGGATCTATGTGACCGAGAGGGATAATGAACACTTCGGCAGACCCAGGCCAATGAAGACCCCCATTAAGAAGAGGAATCACAACAAGTTTTGTACCTATCATAGCAAGGTTGGGCATGAAACATCAGATTGCTAGCATTGAAAGATACCATCGAAGACCTCATTAAACGAGGCCGCCTGAGAGACTACGTGGTGAGATCCCACGGTCAACGACCCCCGCATCCCCAACAATCTACGCCATAACACCATTAGATTCCTGAGCATGAGGAAATGTCGTCCATAAGGACCATTTTCACCATACATGGAGGGCCTCATATTGTTGGCACCTCGAGCCAATCGTGCGATTGCTATGTGCAAGCGATGAGTAGCATCCTTTTGACGAGTCACATGGAGTGTGAAAGGCTTGCTAAAAAGGCCAAGATATCCCACAATAGTATTTCCTTCATGGAAGAGGATGCACAAGGGGTCCATTACCCTCACAACGACACCAGAGTCATACAGGCGAGGATCGACAATGCTGATGTAAGAAGGATCATGGTGGATACTGGGAGCTCCGTTAATGTAATGTACAAAGGGTGTTACGACTAGATGGGCATGAATGAGAATTAGTTGGACCCATCACCTGAGCCCCTCTATGGCTTCACTAGAGACGGAATGCTCCCAGTAGGATGGATTAAGCTCCCACTTACTTTGGGAGATCATGACAGACAAGCAACCGTCATGGTAGATTTCCTAATTATAGATTGTCCCTTGGCTTACAATGTAGTGCTGGGACAACCTACCATGAATGACTTCGACATGGTAATGTCAACTAGGACGTTAACCATCAAGTTCCCAACCCCAGGCAGAATGGGGTGCATGTGTGGAGAGCAACAAGTAGCCCAACTGTTATGAAAAGGCAGTTAAACTCGAGGTCCAAGGGAATAAGGTAAATATTGTCTCTGGGGGAGAGCCCTGAACGACAAGCGAGAAAAGGGTTAGCTATGACATCGACCCTCGAGAGGTGGATGCTGAGCGAACCACTGAGCCAGTTGATACAATTAATGAGTTTTCTCAGAGCAAACGTGGATGTTTTTGCCTGGAACCATGAAGATATGGTGGGTATCGATCCGAGCATAATGTCGTACAGACTTAACATCGATCCCTAGGCCAAACCAGTTTTCCAAAAGAGAAGACCGATCATCGCTGAGCGCTACATGGCACTTAAAGAAGAGGTGGACAAGCTTCTAGCAAACAACTTCATTCGAGAGGCACAATATCCCACTTGGGTGGCTAACTCTGTACTCATCAAGAAGAAGAACGAGAATTGGAGAACGTGTATTGACTTCACTGATCTCAACAAAGCATGCCCTAAATACAGCTTCCCCTTGCCAAGGATAGACTAGCTAGTGGATGCCACAATGGAACATGAACTACTTATCTTCATGGACACCTACTCGGGGTACAATTAGATTCTAATGGCCATGCAGGATGAAGAGGATACCTCTTTCATCATCGATCGTGGACTGTACTGTTACAAAGTGATGCCCTTCAAACTTAAAAATACAGGGGCAACCTATCAGTAGTTGGTGAATATGATGTTCTAAGAACAAATTGGCAAGACTACGGAGGTGTATGAAGATGGCATGCTGGTGAAATCCAAATAGCTCATCAATTGTGTAGGTGACCTTGGCAAGATGTTCTAAACCCTGAGGAGATATTGGATGAAGCTTAACCCACATAAGTGCTCATTTAGGGTAGCCTCGGGCAAGTTCCTTGGCTTCATCGTAAATAACAGAGGGATCGAAGTGAACCCAGAGAAAATCAAGGCACTGCTAGATATGTGTTCTCCCACAGGGCCAAAAGACGTCCAAAGCCTAAACGATCAAATTATTGTGCTCAGTAGATTCATCTCTAAGGTGACAGATAAGTGTGTTCCCTTCTTTGACATCCTCAAGAAGGAAAAGAGGTTCGAATGGACCCCTGAATGCGAGGTTGCATTCTAGAAGCTCAAGATGTACCTCAGACAAGCACCTCTCCTTTGCAAATCGAAAGAAGGTGAAAGGTTAACTGTATATTTAAATGTATCCCAGCACGCCTTGAGCATGGCACTTATGTGAGAAGAGGGAGGGATTCAACTCCCCTTTTACTATGTAAGTAAAAGACTGCTGGATGTAGAGACATGATATTTGCCCATGGAAAAGCACGTCTACTGCCTAGTTATTGCCTCAAGGAAGCTACGACCCTATTTCCAAGCTCACAGCATTAGGGTCCTCACTTAGTACCCACTAAGATAAGTTCTACAGAAGACAAACACCTTAGGATGATTGCATAAATGGGCGATCAAACTCGCGTAGTTCGACATCGAGTGCAAGCCCATAACAGCTATCAAGGGCCAAGCACTGGCTGATTTCATTGCTGAATTCACAGGCCCCTTGCAAAATGAGGTAGAAGTCGCTGAGGCCCCATGGTGGGAACTGTTTGTTAACAGATCATCTTGTGATCAAAAGGCCAAAGCAGGAATGCTTCTTATCAGTCCATAAGGACACAAGGTCTTCAGTGCCTTAAGGTTTAGCTTTCAGGCCACAAACAACAAAGCTGAGTATAAAGCCTTATTGGTGGGCCTATGATTGGCCAGAGAGGTGCATGTCGAGAAAATAAATATTTGCAGCGACTCACAGTTAATTATTTGCCAAATAAGAGGTGAATACTAAGCACAGGGAGAGAAAATGATGAAATATCTCCAGAAAGTCCATGAGTTGTTAGGCTCCTTCCAACAATTTGAGATCACTTAGATCCTGCGAGCCCAGAATGCATACGTAGACGCTTTGGCTCACCTATCTACCACTAACGATCTAGACCTTATAAGAGCAGTACCGGTAGAGCTCCTTCCATCCCCAAGTATTGAATAACAAGACATCTTCATGGCAATCATTGAAATGCCCAACTCTTAGATGAATCTAATCATAAACTACTTGCAAAATGAGAAGTTACTAGAAGACGACTTGAGGTGCAATGCCTATGAGTCTGAGCAGCCAGATACTACATTTGCGGTGATATGCTCTATAAGAGGGGGTTCAAACCCCACTTTTGAGATGTTTAGATAGCAAAGACTGCAGTACTATCTTGAAAGAGATTCACGTAGGACATTACAAAAACCATACTGGGGGGCTCTCATTGGCACAAAAAGCCTTTTGATAGGGATTTTACTAGCCAACGATGAAGCAAGACACTATTGACCTCATTAGAAGGTGCGACAAGTGCCAGAGGTTCTCAAAAGTGCCACGAGCCCCACCAGCCTACTTGAAGCAGATGACAAGTCTATGGCCATTTGTAATTTGGGGGATATATCTTATCGGACCACTTTCTAAGGCACGAGGAGATTGTAAATACGCGATAGTAGTGGTGGACTACTTCACCAAATGGGTGGAGGCAAAGGAACTTGCTGAAATCTCATCTTCAAAGGTTGAGAGGTTTGTTTAGAACAACATCATTTGCAGGTTTGGGGTCCTCAGTAGATCATCACTGATAATAAGACCCAGTTCACTAGCGAGTAGTTTATCAGGTTCTACGAAGGCCTCAAGATTGTCAAGAGTTTCACAATCATAGACCATCCATAGGCCAACAGACAAGTAGAAGCTGTCAATAAAATCATCAAAAAGATCTTGAAGACTAAGTTAGAGGCCAAAAAGGGGGATGGGTGGCATAGTCGTCAGGAGCAGGGACCATGGCACTGCATCCCTTTGGAATCTGGTTCGATTCGATGGTAGAAGTGACATTTCAAACTCGTATAGTAGATTTGTGATGCTTAAATGCATGACAGTCAGGGCGTTGGCCCGATGCCATCTTTTGGCCCTCGGTACATCTCAAATAGACATCTGGGTTTGGAGCGACTCCCTTCTCACTCGATGTCGCAACTCCAGCTTGTCATGCATCTCTCATATTCGAAGATGAATCTGGTTCGTCATCCTCACTCTTAATTAGGTGACGGCAATGTGCATGACCCGCTCCCACCTACAAAAGGAAATGAAAAGACTAATGACTTCACTGAAGGCAAACCATACCAAAACCAGAACTACTAATCCCCTACTCTGCAGGCCATGCACACCTTATGCCACCACACCAATAACCTAAACTCCGATAAACGAAGGATAGATTCCGAAAGAACAATAAAACCACAAGAGACACGACATGTGACGAGAATCCTAGAATCTACTGGCAACCTGACTATTTTACTCTAATATGAGACTAGGCATCTGAACTATATTTATTCACCAGCATCAACAATCTCCTAATCAATTAGGCAAGGTTGGGTCCCTACTTTCCTACAAAGGAAGAATAATGTGCAAAATGCAGAAGTTAAAGGGCATGTACCATGATTGTTGGAGATGGAAAGTCTAGAAGGATCGGGAAATAGCCAGAAGAGCAAGCGAAAAATAGCAGAGACTAGTGGCAAAGGAACTGTGATGGCGGCTGAAAGGATGGATAGGCTGAGAACACCAGAAGCCTGAAATTTTTTCAAATGACTAAGTGAGAGGGAGAAGGAAGACTCTCTTAGCTTAAAAAAGAATACGACCCTACTGTTTGATCAAAAGGAGCGTCAGTTACCCACGATCCAATGGTCTAGAGAAAATAACGGCCAATAAATGATGGTTCAATGTATGTGTGCCAAAAGTTGAAAGTAATAATTACCAGTCGCTGTTGGGAAACAAAAACCTATGCATGTAAAACAAATAAGAGAACTAAACGGTCCGTTGAGATTGCATGTCACGAAGCACGGGGGTGAAATAAACATCTCGCATTCAAGTAATGCATTAGCCATACGTAGAATTCTTGAATAAGCTACGTCCAAGTAATGTGCCTGCCCTGCACAGAATTCTTGCGCAGAATGACCTTGCATCCAAGTAATGCGTTAATCAGATGTAGAATTCTTGTGCAGGTTAGGGGGTGAAATAAACATCTCATGTCCAAGTAATGCGTTAGCCATACGTAGAATTCTTGCATGAGCCATGCCCAAGTAATGTGCCTGCCTCGCACAGAATTCTTGCACGGAACGACCTTTCGTCCAAGTAATACATTAATCAGATGTAGAATTCTTGGGCAAGTCGGGGGGGGGGCGAAATAAACATCTCGCATCCAAGTAATGCATTAGCCATATGCAGAATTCTTGCGTGAGCCGCATCCAAGTAATGTACCTACCCTGCACAGAATTCTTGTGCAGAACGACCTTGCATCCAAGTAATGCATTAATTAGATGTAGAATTCTTGCGTAGGTCGAGGGGCGAAATAAACATCTCGCATCAAAGTAATGCGTTAGCCATACGTAGAATTCTTGCACGAGCCATGTCCAAGTAATGTGCCTGCCCCGCCTAGAATTCTTGGGCGGAGCGACCTTATGTCCAAGTAATGCGTTAATCAGACATAGAATTCTTGCATAGGTTAGGGGCGAAATAAACATCTAGCGTCTAAGTAATGCGTTAGCCATATGTAGAATTCTTGTGCAAGCTGCGTCCAAGTAATGTGCTTGCCCCGCATATAATTCTTGCACAGAATGACCTTGCATCCAAGTAATGCGTCAATCAGACGTAGAATTCTTGCACAAGCCACGTCTGAGTAATGTGCTTGCCCCGCACAGAATTCTTACGCGGAATGACCTTGCATCTAGGTAATGCATTAATCAGACATAGAATTCTTGCACAGGTCAGGGGTAAAATAAACATCTCACATCCAATTAATGCATTAGCCATATGTAGAATTCTTGCACGAGCCACGTCCAAGTAATATGCCTACCCTGCACAAAATTCTTGTACGGAATGACCTTGCATCCAAGTAATGCGTTAATCAAACGTAGAATTATTGTGCAGGTTGGGGGGCGAAATAAACATCTCATGTCTAAGTAATGCATTAGCCATACATAGAATTCTTACATGAGCTGCGTCCAAGTAATGTGCCTAACCCGTACAGAATTCTTGCACGGAATGACCTTGCATCCAAGTAATGCATTAATCAAATGTAGAATTCTTGTGCAGGTCGGGGGCGAAATAAACATCTCGTGTCCAAGTAATGCATTAGCCATATGTAGAATTCTTTCGTGAGCCACATCCAAGTAATGTGCCTGCCCCACACAGAATTCTTGTGTGGAATAACCTTGCATCCAAGTAATGCGTCAATCAGACATAGAATTCTTACGTGGATCGAGGGCAAAATAAAGATCTCGCATCCAAGTAATATGCTAACCATGCGTAGTATTCTTGCATGAGCCACGTCCTAGTAATGTGCTAGTCCTGCACAGAATTCTTGCGTGAACGAACTCAAGACCCCATGTCCAAGTAATGCATTAGTCATGTGCAGAATTCTTGCATGAGCTGGCATGACAGATTGGCAATATGGTACATATCCTTTAAATGGGAGTTTATTAATTAAAGCCGACTGGCTTAAATTCTATATAACAAAAGATAATTATCCCATTAGATACTTTACACAACGATTGTTGAGTTATGGTTTTGCAGGGGTAAATCGCGTTGCCAATGGCAACCAAGTAAATTGTCCGTACAACAGACTTAAACAGGTATAAAGTAGAAACATGATGCTCAAAATTGTGCTAAAAGACCTTATTCCATAGGGAAGATTTACATCAGAAAAACTGATATACAAAGATAAAACAAAAGGCCTAAAGCTAAAGATCCCGCAAAGGGAAGGAGAGCTAGTTCCTAGGAGGCAAACTCCCATCAGATGAAATGAATGGACCTGGCTACTCCTGCTCATAGCCTTCTTCAGCCGACGGATCATTTCCTGACTCCCTAAACATAGAGCAATTCAAAAAGGGACCAGGAACACAACTAGCAAGGTTGAATTCCATGGAAGAACTATGAAGAAATACTCCAAGACCTTTACAAAACTTCCCAAAAGCCAAGAAGAAAAGTTGTATAGGGAAGTTACATGTAACAGATTATCCATGTCTCCGAGACCTCTGTAACGAACTATCCATGTCCTGAAAAGGCTTATTTGGAAACCAAACCATCAAGGGAATGAAGTGCTTGATCAAAGCATCCATTTGATAACCTCACGAGAAAGAGGAGCTTCACAAGCCTTTACAAATCCACTCAGGTTCATTGAATGGTCCAAGAGACACTTGGTTACCCCAAATCAAATGGCCCAAAAATAATGAAGATTGCCATGTTGATGGCTGAGATAATGCACAGAGAAAGGCATGGCCTAAAGCATGGGAAATGAAAGCTCAAAAAGACAGAAATGACATGATGAATTGAGCGTAAAGACTAAGTCATCTTGCAGGTTACGGACAAAGACTTTGACCACTTGTTGCAACTTCTAGCCCTTAAAGCGAGTTGAGAGTTAGGAGGCTTATGTTATATGGATTTTCTGGAAGCATGTTTTAGGCCGGTCAAGGTCCAATTGGAAGCTCACTTAGATCGATGGAGGTCTAGGATGGAGTCTGAGATTGCTAAGCAAGAACCTTCGACTGTCGGTTGTGAGCTGGAGGCATCTTGCAACATCATGGAAGAAAGGGTATAGCCCACTGAAGAGACTTCTGACCCCTCAGCAAAGAGATGACCAAGTACAGATGATGAGATCAGCTGGAGCTATCATCCTGCTTAACTTCCAGTTCACCCACTAACAATAGATGCCTGTATGAAACCCAGTCAGTAATCCAAAGTATACATCTCCAACTGACAGCTCAACTCCAAACCTACACATCAGCCCCCCGAAAGTCTGACAATGATTTGCCCAGCATTAATTATCCAGCGCCAAGCATTAAATGCCCGGAACGGTGGAAGTAATCATTTTATTGCTTATGAAATTACACTTGTAACCCTCCCCCTTTTTATAAATAGAGGGGGGAGGTCATCATATGGGAGAATAAGAGAAAATACATAGGGAAACTCTACCAATATTGAGAGTGAGCATTGTTCATTAAGAAAGAATTCCATTGTTGTATCCATATTCTATAAAACTAATCTCCCAAAGAATAACAAAAGATCACCGTGGATGTAGGGGCCAAACTGGCTTTAGCTGAACCACAATAAACTCCTGGTGTTGTTGACTCTTCTTCTTCCTCACTACTTCCTTTTACTGTTCACTGTCTTATTTATCTTGCAGTTAGGGGAAACACTAAACTCAATTGGTTGATCAGATTTTGGTGTCAACAAAGTATATCAAAATTTTTACCTCCATACCTGCAGATATGCTACGGATTGATCCAAGAATTGCATGTCACAAACTGTTAGTTGATCCCACATTAAACCTATTCAATAGAAGAAAAGAAACTGTGGCATCGAATAACAAAAAGTCATAAAAGAAGATATTGAGAAACTATTAAGAGTTAGTTTTATCAGAGAAGTTTTGCACACAACCCAGCTAGAAAGCATGGCCTTAATCAAAAAGGCTAATAGTGGATGGAAGATGTGTGTTGACTTCATATACCTCAACAAAGCATGTCCAAGAAACTTTTATCCATTATCTAACATTAATTAACTAGTCAACAATGCCTTTAATTGTGAGATCTTGAACTTTAAAGACACATTTTCTAGGTATAATTAGTTGAGGATGCACCAAGATGATGAAGATAAGACATCATTCAAAACCAACAAAGGGATATACCGTTATAAGATAATGTCATCCAGCTTCAAAAATGCAGAGCAACTTACTAAAGAATGATGAATAAAGTTTTTGCTAAACAAATAAGGCAAACCATGGTGGTGTATGTTGATGAAAGATAATTAAGTTGAAGATTATAGGTCGACATTAGGCAGACCTAGAAGAGATGTTTAACATCTTAAGGAAAAACCAATTAAGATTAAACCCCAAGAATGTGCATTCGGAGTAAGAGCAACAAAATTACTTGGCTTCATACTCACTGAGAGAGGAATAGATGCAAACCTATCTAAATGCCAGGTGATTATTAATATGAAAAGCCTATCAATCATCAAAGAAATCCTAGCACTAAATGGCAGAATTGCCATCTTGATATGCTTCATGTCCAAGATAATAAATAAGCACGCTTTTTTATTTAATTTACTTAAAAATGCTAAAAACGCTAGCTAGACTGACTAGTGTGAAAAAGCTCTTAAAGAACTAAAAGAGTATTTGGCTATGCCGCTTATACTTTCTCAACCAGAGCTTGGAGAAGCACTATACTTATACCTAACAACAATTGAAGGGGAAATCAGCTTGGTACTTATCTAAGAAAGAGAAGGATAGTAAAAACCAATATACTTTACAAGTTAAACATTACATAGGGCAAAAATAATATACTAAAAGATAAAAAAAAATTGACCTTTACCTTACTTTCACCATAAAAAAATCTAAAGCCCTATTTTCAGAATCACCAAATAATCATCTAAACAATTGTCCCTATCAAGCAAGTGCACTATAAATTCTTATTGGTTGGCTCATTCATGGGCAGTAGAACTCTTGGAATACAAACTCACCTATAAAACACAAAGAATGATAAAAGTGCAAACATTGGTGGACTTGTAATGGAAATGACTGGAGTAGAAGAGTCAAACAAGACCAACATTGGGTCTTGTATGTTGATGGTTCATTGAATGGCAAGGGAAATGGAGCCAGGGTAATCTTAGAAGTGTTACTATTTGTAATACCTAAAAAAAAAAAGTTACTAAGGGACTAAAATGAAAATCTTAAATTTCACTAGGATCGGATTGTAATTTCTTCTTTTTTAGGAGGGCTTATTTGAAGTCGGTGGAAAGTCATGGGGTCAAATTATAATTTGCCCTATTTCCTTTTGTGTATATATTTTTCCCAATTGCTCTTTCTTTCTTGCACAGCCTAAATTTTTCCCAAAGCTTCTTCCTTTTTCTACTCTCTGGTGATCTCCTCTGTCCGTTGTCATCACTGTCCAACAGTCTGGCCATTTTCCTCTCTTTTTGGTGCTTCCTTTGGCATGTTACTTATTGTACCCAAGCCAAAACTTCTTCCTTGTCTTTGCAATTTTTCTTCTATCGAGCTACTTTTTCATCAGCCATTGCGGTCTGACGAGTCGTTGGTCTTCCTCATCTTTGATTACTTCCTGGTAGTTCCTTCTCATGGATCAACTCATGGCAATAGCTGTGATCTCTCTCCCATGTTTCAGGCTTGTTATGGCCAGTTTCTCCATCAGCTTGTTGGCGGCGATCCAGCTTCAATCAAGCTTCCTACCTGTACTTTGGAAGGTGTTGAGTAATCCTAGAATAAAAGATTTATTCTATAGCAACTTTATAGCGAGTTTGCAAGAAATTTCCCTTGAAACCCTTACTGTTCTAACTGGAAAAAATTTGGAATTCTCTTGTTGTTTTGCATTGTCTTGCTTCAGTAGAGTTCTTATCGAAGGATTAAGCATATCGACATTCAATTTTGGAACTTTAGCTGACCTAACTTTCTAAGAATTTTTTAAGATGAGTGGACAATCCTCTTCAATTAATGATCCCATGTGTAAATATAAAATAATTTATTGATGTGCAATATTATGAATTCTTTTAAATAATAGAATTTTTCTATATATTAAAGTGGTTTTGAAAGTATATTTATATGTTGTTTGTGTACATAAAATGGTTTGCTATAATTAAATGATGCATTTTCATCTTGTGTTATGTCATTGGAATTAGCAATTCTATTTTCTATGTGATGAGTAGATATAAAAATGCATTAGCCGATTTATGTATGTTTTGTTAAATATTGCTTACTCGAAAAAGTATTTTCATGTTATATGATATTTTTAGATTATTGATTTAAGATACTGGACCCAATAGAAAATTTATTGGTAACCCTTAAGTGCACTCATGATTGGAATAGGTAATGGCATAATAAAGGTGGAGCTATCAAGTATATGAATATTTGACATGCATATTAAACTGGCATAATAAGGGTGGAGCTGTCGAATATGCGAATATTTGGCATGCATATTAGATGTGGGTTACAGGGATGTTTGTGATGTTGTGATATTACGATTACCTCTAGAAATTTTCCATTGGAATTCCAATTAATTGTTTTGATACAAGCATTGTTATATTTTAGAAAGTTTATTTGGATAATTTCTTA
>JANHAO010018407.1:0-13603 GCA_026873985.1 Saraca asoca
GAAAGAAAAAGAATTGGCTTTGTAAGTGTTGGTGAAAGCAGAGAAAGCCATGCCTGAGAGAGAAGAAGAAGCTGATCACCAAAGAAGATCAAATATTCCCACGAAGCAGCACTATGTGCTTGTACATGGCATAGGAGGAGGAAGTTGGTGCTGGTATAAAATCAGATGCCTTATGGAGAATTCTGGCTATAAGGTTTCATGCATAGACCTCAAAAGTGCAGGAATTGATCAGTCTGATGCCGATTCTATTCTCTCTTTTGATGATTATAATAAGCCTCTCATGGATTTCATGGCTTCTTTGCCAGAGAATGAACAGGTTTTGTTATTCTTTCTCTCTCTTTAGCTTAATTTCTTGTATCTGGTTTTGGTTTAATTACACTGCTGAGCATATATATTAGTGATGTGCTACAGGTGATATTGGTGGGCCATAGTGCAGGAGGATTAAGCATAACTCAGGCCAGTCACAAGTTTTCGAAGAAGATCAAGTTAGCAGTTTATGTAGCAGCAACTATGCTGAAGTATGGATTCATAACAGATGAAGATCTAAGAGATGTAAGTCGTTTTGAACAAACCCCTTCTACTTTTCTTGTTTGATTTGTTTCCGTATCTCATTTTTATTACTTAGTTATTTTTGAAAATTTTATTATCACGAATTTTTGTTTAAACTTTCACTCATTTTAATCATTTGAGATTCTAAATCTCTATACAGAACTCCACTCACTCCAACCACCTGAGATACGTCTAAATGATCATAATTAATTAATTTCTTAGATTACATTTATTTTAATATTTACCAAGAATACATGTCTATACGTATATATCTCTTTCTAATGTTGAACGAGTATTACAATTATAGAGTAGTCAAGGATGAATATAATCTTTGGGGAGAGTGAATTTGAAAGTGATTTGTATTGGCTTCCATTTTTGTCTCCTTGATCTTCATTCAAGTTTGGAGTCTTGAAAGGTTACAGCAAGGATGATGTCGATGGTGTGTGTTGAAATAATTGGCTGCCAACTGTCTGCACAAATATATTAGTTCCTATAGGCATTATTTTAGGCTTACTACGGTCATGCATCCACCAACTCTCACATTTTTCACAAGAACAGTCCCATAAACAAACAAACTGGAGTTGTTCAACAATATGATAAATTTTGTTCAATTTCTTTCTTTCCCCTTATTTAGGAGACATTCAGATTTGAAGTTCATTACTAGACTTCTTGATGTAGTCTACTTACTCTTCAAAGTCAACTTAACCAATCTTTATGCTAGATTTTATCAAATGACATCAAGCAAATAGCTGTAATTCTTGCTGGGTCAATAAAAATGGGTTTGTAAGTAATCCTCCCACGCCTAATGCATTCTTACCCAGAGTACATATGGTTTCTACTCTATGGATGAGATTTTGTTATTCAACAATGATTAAGTTGAATCCAACACAAAACAAAGAAATTTCTGTATATAATTTTAAAAAATAAAGATAAATGCATGCTTCATGACTCACATCTGCATTTACATTTTAAAACAATTAATTATAAACTTCTACAATTAGTGAGAAAAAATAGGAATTAAACGTTAATAACAAAATATATGTTCATGACCCCATTTTTAAATTGAGAGCCCATGAGATGTACTAACAAAGCTAAGTTCTTCATTCATCATCACATGATAGATGAAATTGTGACTGTCTATATATTATCAATAATTATGTGCTATACAAACCCCACAACACAGAAATCCTTGTTTTCATCATTATAAGCATCCTTCATGACTTGCCTTCTTGCTTGGAGACAACAAAATTGTCAAATCTGTTCCTTTTCTTAGCCAGAGTGGGTGTTATCCGACAGTTCTGTTCCAAAATTCCACATAGTGCTTCAGAGGTAATAGCAAATTTTCACTGCGTGCCATGCAACTCCAATGATAGAATAGGAAAAAAACAATTAGTGAACCTAATTGCTATATTAGACTCTAGAGTAGCCAACTTTTTGTGTCTTGTAAATTTTTTTTTTTAGATTTAATAATTAGGGTTTTTGATTTTTGATTTATATTTTTTATGAAGCAGGGTACACCTGATTTATCTGAGTTTGGAGATGTCTACGAATTTGGATTTGGACTTGGACAGGACAAGCCTCCCACCAGTGCTGTGGTGAAGAAAGAATTCCAACGCAAAATTATTTATCATTTGAGCCCTTACGAGGTAAAAATTCTCTCGAGAAAGGGAAAAAAAAAGAATAATTAGAACTTACAAGCTTATCTTTACTTATTTTATGTCACAAATTCAAATATATTTTTATATGTGTAACATGTTATAATTTGAGTTAAATTAACTTTATATGTTAAAATTTATCTAAAAAAAACAATTTATGCATTTACCTGTAAAATTTAAGTATGACTAGGATTTTTCATAAAATTGTATACACCTTTATCACTGTTAAGCCCTTTTGGCTGTAGGTACCCCACATGCCATATACTTTTTTGTTTCAGCTTCAATCATCCTCTGCTTTTGCCACATGCAGTAGGGCCATTTATAGGAATACCAGTTTTCTTGGGAAAAGATGAAAAATCCAGAAAACCCACTGATGCTTTACACTGCCCATCACTTTAATCGTTTGGTGACTAAATTAAAATAAAATAACAGCAAAACTAACATCATTCTAAGTAATTCACCCAATTGAAAGCTATGGGAAACCATCTTGTTAGCATTCAACAATGCTAAATTGAAACATTAAAAGAAGTGGCTTTCTGTGGGATACCCTAAAAATTGAAGGTCAGGAATGTGATAAATGAACATGGAAATGTCGGTTTGGTTGTGTGGCTCAGGATTCGACCTTAGCTGGGATGCTATTGAGGGCAGGGCCAATTCAGGCATTGACAAGTGCAAGATTCAGAGAAGCAGAAAATGAAGAAGAAAGTGTTGTGGAGAATGTACCGCGAGTGTATATCAAGACAATGCATGATAGGGTGGTGAAGGCAGAGCAGCAGGAAGCCATGATAAAGAAGTGGCCTCCATCAAGTGTGTACGTAGTGGACAGTGACCACAGTCCCTTCTTCTCTGCTCCATTCCTCCTCTTTGGCTTGCTCGTTAAAGCTGCTGCTTCTTTTGACGTTGGATGCAACTAGTTCACCCTCACCATACTCTGCTTTTTCTGTCTTTCTTTTGAACATTATTCATGAATTTGTGTTATATAAATTTTTCTTTTTGATCATTTTTTTTTTCATGTTAAGGAGAGATAGATATATAGCATATGCTATAGGGTTCAGAATCTTTATATACAAATGAAACTCACAAAAAACTTTATATCTCTCTTTAAATATTATTGAAAAATGATCAAAAGAAAAGGAAACGATCTAAATCCACTATTCAACAAGTGTTGTGCTACTAACTAGGGAAAAAACTATTTTATGTAATAATTTTTTTTTACAACGACTAAGAGTGAATTTTATACATAATTATGATTTTATAAAATTCATTCAAAAAATTATAATTATACTTTTTCTCTTATATTCATTCATACATTCACGATTAATTTATGTTTTTTATATAAATTATCATTACTCATAATTGATTTTTGAAAAGATATTATCAGATGTTAAAATATAAATATTTATTATTATTTATACAATATGCTATCGTGGAGTTTATTACAATTTATACATATAACATAATTTATTTAAAATTAATTCTATTAATTTAAATAAATAAAAAAAAGTTAGATATAAACGCATATTCTTTTTGATATAGTATGTGTGAACTATCTATTTTGTGTTAGAGTTTTGTGAGAAGTAACTCTTTGTATTAGTGCTATTCCAACAAGTATGCTTAGTTTTAGAAAAGTTTGATCCCCTTTGAGAATGAAAGTGTATCATGCACGATTCCTAATAAATAGTACAATTTACATAATTACGAAGTTCACAGTTTGTGAGAAGAGCGAATCAAAAGTATTTTTAGAAAAATAAAGTCGTAGAATTGATTTAATTTTAAGCATATTGTGATATATGTGTAGAATATAAAGGATTTAATTATATAAATAATAGTAATAAATTAAATAAAATCATTGCAAGTGAATTTTGAGTAGCACTACTCAACACTAAAATGCATTATTAAAAAATGTACTATGATATTTCCATTCGTGTGTTTGTAAAATACCAATCATAAATCTTGCACATATAGTACCTGCACATGTGTTTGGCATGTGAGACAGAAGCACATGTTTTGGAATCCATTCGTGCAAAGTGAGATGAACTTAATTGCTAATTAATTCAGTGCATTTGAACAGTGTGCCTTTCATTTGAAGTTGTAAGGTCCTACAGGTGAAGTGGTGGGTTTAGCATTTATCTGATTTAGGAAAATTCTTCTGTGGAAAATTTAAAATAAATTCGAGCATCTATGTGTGCCTTCGGTTAGATATTACTGGCTGAAAAATGGATGGAGGCAATTATGTCGATCAGTGGGTCTTTGGGTCTAACTTGTCAAAGAGTAAAGGATTAGATTATTCCTTTGAAAATGTTTGGTACAACGAATTGGCCACCTTTTAAGTGATTGAATGATTCGGGTGAATGGGTGATAAGATTTTATTGGTCTATAGTTGGTCTCAATCCCTATAAATAGGATTAAGATTGGTTGGTGTTCTCTCTTATAATTATTTTATTTTTTACTCATATTTGACTAAGGGAATGACCAACTTGAGCGTTAGAAGGGCCACCGCGATTACCATTGTTATCATTTGTCATTGTGTGTTGTCAAACAAATAATATTGTAATTATTATTTTTTTATATGAAAATAAGTATTCATAATATTAAATAACATGACATAACAAATAATAAATTAGAAATCGAACTTGACATGAGTGTCGAAATAAAGAATACGTATCCGAACTTTTTAAAATTATGGACAGGATCTCAAAATCGAGCTTGACACGCGTGTTAAAATAAGGAATAAGTGTCTGAAATTTTTAAAATTACGGACACGGCCCAGACACGTTTTGTGTCGGTGTCGATGAGTGTCAATGTCGAAAACGTTTTCAACATGCGAACACGACTGCTATATAAAGTGTTGGTGCATCGTAAGTTGTCGTCTGAAAGATCAGTGATTGTTACTTCAAAGTCCTCTCACATTCTCTAATATATATATATATATTGTATTACATCAATTTGAAAGGTTTTTTAAGCATTCAAATAAGGAAATTAAAGGAGAAGTTATAACTTAATCATCCATAAATTATAACTTCACCATCTATTTTCTTCCATTCCCTTGTTCTCCAATCTTTTTTGTCATCTTGCTTTCTCGTTGCCTAATTTTCAAATATACCATACTCTTTTTCAAGGAAAAAAATAATGGGAACAGCATAGATAATGTGGATGGAAAAGTGTTTCAGGATTCTCTGTTCATTCAAAGGAGGATTAGATAGCGCTTTATATTTGGGAATGGCGGCATGATGGAACCAAAAGAGGGAATCTCACAATTCCCATCGCTATTATAGTCATCAAATTATGATAAAACATGGTATAGATGAAGCAAAGCACGAGCACAAAGGTACTTTTATGCTTTACTTTGGCCTAGCTGGCTTTTAGTGTAAAGATGCCTTTGCTTTTATAGCTCAAGTGTTCCATCTTATAAGAAGTTCTTGGTATGATTTAGAGCCGTGTTGTAAAAACTATATAAACCCTTTGGGTTCATGCATGTTAGACACAAGAAAAATTACTTCATTCTATGCATCATGAGCCCCAAGGCTTTGATATTGCCTTTACAACATTAATACTACAAAAAAAAAAAAAAAAAAACTTAAATAGAGCAGACCTAACTATGAATTTAAATTTTTAAATATTTTGTTTATTTTATATATAGTTTTGTTGAAATATTCTTCTAAAATTTATAACATATTAAATGTTCATAACCAGAAAATTAGGAATCAAGTTGCTAACTGTGGTTGTATGTACACTTTTCCCTTAACCTCTTTATCTAGTGATAATATATGATAAATACCACTAAGGTTGACCGTTGATTACGGGCTCTTGTCATCTCAATCTATAAAAAGCAAATATATATATATATATATATACTAATGTTCTTGTTTCCACCAATTAATAATAAAAAGAAATTAATTATCAGTTCTATTATACATATATCAATTTTTGGAATAAATTTGAAAATTATATTTTTTAATTTTTAAAGTATTAAAAATTATAATTGACTTACTCTCTTAGGTAGAAAGAAGAGTTTTAACAAACTTCTCCTATAAACTGCTTGGTTCTTATGATTGCCCAACTGTACCATCTAGTTAAATTTTTTGGACACTGGACTCTAGTTTGCAGGAGCTTGAAATGAAAAGAAGGACTACATAAACATATAACACATGAGCACTTAAAGTAAAACTCACGTAAACAAACTTCATTCATATTGGTTCTTCCATTGGAGCTAGAGACAAAGGAAGAACTTAGAGTACACACATAACGGAAACACTTACAGTAGAAATCACAAAACCAAACTCTTTTTTTTTTTTTCCTTTTGCTGTTTTTTCTCACTCAATCTCGACTCTCACAATGAAAATCCATATTTATTTGTCAATTATGGCATATTTATTGATGAAGCTTCTCATGCGTGCATGGCTTTAAGGATCTATAATACTTAGGAAATTGTCAAGCAACTAAACCATAATTTTTCCTGGAGATTTATCAACGCTACCATTTTTCTCTTCCTCTTTTTCAGTGTTCATTTCCTTTGTTTCCTCTTTTGCATTCTTTATCTCCTCCTTTGCATCATCTGCGGTAACAATGGCATCAAGTTGAAGTTCCTTATCCTCACCAGTAATATCCTCTAGTGATCGGCCTTTCGTTTCCGGCACCAAGAAAGTGAACAGAAACCCAACAAAGTTCACAACCGAAAGTGCCTTAATTGTTTTCCCGATCCCATTCGCCTTCGTGTCATCAGTAAAACTCTGCACTACAAATGCACCGATAATGGCGCCTGCTTTTCCTGCCGCGGCCGATATCCCGTGGCATGTTGACCGGAACCTTGCCGGAAACAGCTCCGCGGGAACTATAAACGTCGTGCTGTTAGGCCCAAAGTTAGCAAAGAATAGGGTAAGCCCAAATAGTATAAGAAACATCTCGGTTTGTCCATCACAATGTTCTTTTTTAGACTCCGGAGGGCATTCTTTCTCTCCCCTATAAGCTCCATAGTTTGTTCCAAGAATCCACATGCAAATAGACATTAAAAGGAATCCTCCAAGTTGAATTTTGAACCTTCCAATCTTATCGATGAGAAACACGGTGAACCAGTAACCAGGGACTGTGGCAAACAAGGCCACCACAAACATAGCCTTAGAGATTTGGAAAACTTCATCAATGCCGTTCATTTTTGAAGCCTTGTCTATAAGTCCACTGGCTGGGTAGATATCTTTCTGTGCAAGTTGAAGACTGTAGAAGGCGATGTCCAGCAAGAACCAGGTGCTGGCAGTGCCCAGAAGGTGAAGTCCGTGCTTTCCAAGAAATTCTGAAGAGAAAAATCCATAAGAAGGGCCTTGCTGGATTACAGGAAGCTTGGAATTTGATTCATTTAGTGGTATATCCTTTTCTAGAACTTTGGCCATGTCTGCTATGGCCTTCTTGTGGTCTCCTTCAACTAAGGCAGTGTACCGGGCTGTTTCGGGCATCTTCAGCCGCCAGTAGTAGGTCAAGGCTGCCGGAACTGCGCCGAACATGAGTACAATTCTCCAAACAAAGTCTCCTTGTGGTTGTGTAGATAGCACTGCGTCAGTTGCATAATCAACAGCTGGGTAAGCTGATAAGAATACCTGTTGGAAAAAAATGTGTGCAAAAGAAAAAGATGAAGATATAGCAACATTATGTTAAAAGACAATTCAATTCAACAAAAGTAGAAAATTTTCATGTTATACTTTAGAGATTAAAGAATTCTTAATATAATAGTTTCCGAATGACATAAAGAACTAGAATTTCTTTTCAATTCATTTTTTTATATTATTGTTCTCCTTTTTTTTCATGATATCATCTTATTAATAAACTAAATTTTAATTAACATATTATTTTTTTGTTAATTAATTTGTCTTTTGATCATTAAATAGTATATATCTTGATTTCGAAGTAATATGAATTTTCAATTTTCAACCAATAATAAATGTGTCTCTCCTTTAAGGAAAAACATTTAATCAAATAGTGCATACTAATTTACAAACTATATATCAAATGTATGTGTCAAACAACTAATTATACCTTGGAGACAAACATGGCCACACCTCCTGCAACCAATATTCCCACTCCTTGCATTGCAAACACAGCAGCAACAAACGCACCTCTTGTTTTCTGATTGGCATATTCAGACATTATTACAGCAGAAAGAGGATAATCTCCTCCAATGCCAAACCCTAGCCAGAACCTGAAGAAGCAGAGAGTAGATATCACACTTCTGGGAGTTGAACCAAACGATAGGCCTGATGCCATGGCACAACCGACCATGGTGACTAGAGTTATGCCATAGACCTTTTTCCTCCCAAGCTTGTCACCAAGCCAGCCAAAGAAGAGCTGCCCCACCAGGGTTCCGCATAAGGCGGCCCCGGTTATGGCGTTGTTTACTGGCGTCGGAAGTTTTCCCGGTTTACTGCTATTGGGATCGAAGTAGTAAAGCCGGCCTATGAGCTTTGTGACAGCAGTAATGCAGAAAAGATCATATGCATCGGTGAAAAATCCCATTCCAGCAATGATAATTGCCATGAAATGGTACCTTTGTGTCTTGGCATTGTCAAGAGCTGAGAAGACACCTTGGCTTGTATCCATGGCTCTTCTGATCAATGGAGGTGTATGAGAAACAAGACTGAGCGAAAGGAAAGAGAAGTGATTTGTTGTGTTTATATATTGACAGTTTTTTGTCTTTGTTTTGGGATTTTGACGACAAACACTATTGCATTGTAACTTTGCTGGAGCTGATACATCTTTATAGATAACAACGAGTTGTTCAAATCCCGACCATATCAAGGCAAGCTTAACTTTGGTTTCTGGGAAAAATATTGTTAAATGGCAAAGTTTGCTAAGCACTTCCCACAAATGTGTGAACTCAGAAAAATTTTGTCTTGGTCATAGATTAAAAAACTTTCTTATTTCATAAGTAAAGATAGAAACACTTGAAAGTCAAGTTCACAATCGTATTAACCCTATACAGGTAGGACTCATCGACTTATATACGTCATCAATTTTTGTTTTTTAAGTGAAAATTTCTAATACTTGAAGAGTAAGGCATAATTTCTTGAAAACCTGACCAATGTTCCTTTTGCCACAATATGATTTAGATTCATCAGCACAAAGTCTATAGGGGATGCAACAAAGTTGTTCTTTGATGTTGGAGAAATACTTACATAATTCAGTTATATTATACGTCCTTACTTCCACCTAATAGAAATAATACAATTATAATTTTCAATGTATATATGTCCTATAAAAACTAACAAGTGTCTTATTCTTGTTAAATAAGAGTTATAGATGAAGTATACAAGTATTTTTCTTGATGTTCTAAAGATAGTGCGAAATGAAGATAAAGTAAACATGGTTTTCTTCACAAATAAATCCAAAGGACTCAGACGCTTCCAAATAATTTTTATTTGTACTCGTGACAATATATTCCTGGCTTTGCCGGCATAGACAAGGCCAAGCTTTCTCTTTGTATGGCTACTTATAGCATTTTGATTGTGAATCTCATGCAAAATCCTCATTATCATCGTTTCCTGTTTCTTAATCTATGTACTATAGTATATTTGAAATATCAAAGAAGAATACTTCATAAACAAAAGCAACCCCAATCCAAACAGCAAAAATCCACAGGAAAATTACAAGAGTGAGTAAAAACGACACCTTGTTTTGGGGAAGGATAAGCCTCATGGATTAGAATATTCCAAGTTTGATGAAACCAAGCACAGATGTCCATAAAGAATAGCACATAAACCTTTTAGAATGTTTTGGCACCTAGCCATCAGCTACCTTTGTGTTTCCACAAAAATTCTTTCTTGTTTCAGAAATTAAAGAATTTTCTCTCAGAGAAATAGATCCATACAATAGGACTTACAATCATGTGCCATCTTATTTTATGCTCCATATTTGTTTCTCTCTTCCTTGAATAAGAATTTTCTTACCCCAAAGTAAAATAAAATATCTCGTGTTTCAATTAACTTATATGGAATTGTAACAGTGGAACTTGTTGGAGGCTTATCCTTGAGTAAACTAAATATCTCCTTTTCTCTTGTTCTGATATTATTATCTTTTATTTAATCTTCCAATTTTATGGGAGAGTAATACAAGATGAGTTTCTGCTTCAGAATTATAAGTATAAAATCATCTAGGTATTAGTTACATATGAAACAGAGGTAATGGTACTAGGAAACAATCAGAAAATAGAGCCTTGCAGTAAAAAATACTCGAATTTCTTTGCAAATGAATAAGAATCAATGAATTCGGAGTTTTATAGGTTTTCCAATATGGAACTTTTACATGCATTTGCATTGGTTTTTAACTCTCTCAATACTAAGTTAATACTGAAACGATGGTGAGGGACTGAGAAAAATGAGAGTAAAATCAATTACTAGACTTAGTTGCCAAATCAGTCATAGCAGCCACCTTCTTCTGAAGCTCTGACTTGTTGGCCCCTACAAGTTTGTCCACTTGTCTACCATCTTTGAGAAAATAGAATGTTGGAGTTGCATTAATATCCCAAGAAGTACATAACTCCTGCATTCATCCAACAGACACACACCAAATCTTATTTGCCAAGAAATTACATATGCTGCATTTACTTAATCAGTTAAAATATGTTTAATGCATCACATGTAAGCAGTGCCAATAACAATTTTTTTAAAAAAATATGCATTTGAAGTGGTAAATAGGAAGTCAACCATGAAGGAGTAATTAGAATCACCATAAAAGAAAAATTAATGTAGATTTTTTTTTTTTTTTTTTTTTTTGTAGTCAGGGAATGCTGCACTAGAAAACATCTCTACTTACAGCAAGCTTATCGACATCCACTATCAGAAACAAAAGGGATGAATATTTGTTGGCAAGCTCGGAGTAGGTTGATGCAATGTCTTTACAAGGTTGACACCAAGATGAACTAAAATTTGCCACAACCTGTTGAATAGCCAAAAAAAAAAAGGGGGTTAGAAAGGGAAAAATAAGAAGATGAAAACAGAATGTGAGGAAACAAGAAGGGAACGAGCCACTCAATTGAAGGTTCCTTGTAATCATATTATCTTGAAAAATATCAAATGCTATATAATTTTGGTACTTTTTTATGATACTAGTGATGCAAAATATGCCATTCCCTTTTCATTTACATGTGTAGACATTGCACCATGAACTTACAATTTTGCCATCCCTGCTGGCTTCTGAAAGCTTTGCTTCCCAATTCTGCATTGTTTCTATGTGGTGGGCATTACTGGAGGAAGGCTGTCCCTCATGAATACTTTTATCATCATTTTTTGGCCAACAGCACTGAAAGGTCCAAAACTACAAAAATTGTGCAACTTTTGAGATGATGTTACAGTAAAAGGATCTTTACATATGTATGTGTTGGTGAGTGTCACAACCATCAGTAAATTTGTATATAGATATCAAATATTTGTCTGATTTCATCTGGAGATTTAAATTTACGAACTTTCTATTAGTGTATCTGACTCCATGACCATGAAGCACAGCCACAATAAAACATGGGAACAGAAATATAATAATTTTTGAAAAATTAGGATATGAATACTTCTAAAATACGTAAGAAAGAAGTATAAATTTCAAATAAGAACATCAATCAACTATGAAGTTCGTCATGATGGGCAGGTGTTTCTTGTACTCATCATTTATGTTGATAGACTACTGACACAAGGTGTTTCAAAAATTTGAACTACTTTCCAAATGAGCATGAGTAATGGGAGATGACAAGACAATAGAAAAGGCATGCAAGATAACAACTATGTTTTCCTATGGGGTATAGAAATTTACCTTGTCCTTAGCAGAACAATTTCCCATAGCATGCACAATTGGACTATTGGGATGAATTTAAAGCAGGTCCCTGATATAATTCATGTCAATGTAGCTCTATCAGATGCTGGAGACTACCCAGAAAGTGAAACTGCTGACTATACCAAGATTTCAGCATGGACGACACATTGAATATTATAGAACAAAGATACCATATAAGGATTACCTAAAAATGATTAAAAGATATTATACAAGGAAAAATTTAAAAATTGCTTAAGAGATATAAGAAAACAAAGATCCTTGATTGAAGATGCTCAGCCCTAACATCACATTCCAATGTTTGCTGTCTTGAAATTCTTATGATGCAAAATGATGAATATGAAGTTTGCATGATATTTCGTGGCAGGTTCATCGTCATATATAATTGGAGGGTGAAGGAGGAAGTCTACCTTTTTATCATTCTGATTATAGCTTCCTTCTTCCGCCTGTTCTTTTCCGATTTAAAATGCTATACTTTCTAACTCAGATTTGAATCATTTGATAAAACTGTACAACCCAGAATTTATTCAGAAGCAAAGAAAAAGGATTGGGAAAATTAACGTTGTCGATTGAAGAACCAAGTGATCCCCTTTTCTGGGGATGGTCGTCAACATCAAAGAGACGTGACAAGCTTTTTCTTTTAAATCAATTCCTTTAGAATATCTAATATCTATTTTCAAGTTTCGGGCAAAAATGGTAATTACAATTTGTTAAAACTACTGATGATTTTACATACTCAAAGATAATTTTCTTTTATATCCCCTCCTCCTTCTCTGTCAAATTGGAATTTTTATTCTGTCATGTGTGCACAGGGTGTTGTTTTATTGTTTGACTTGCGTTTCAATATGTCAGAATACGATTCCTAGGTTAAATTTTGATCTATGGTTAGTATTAATGAATAAAAAAAATTACACCATTAAAAAAAATTAAGAAGAATTATCAATTTTGATAGATATATAGTCAAAATGTTTTAATGGTTTTTTTTATAACATAACAATATGTTAATAATATTTGAACAAATGAAGTTAAATCCATAAAATTACAGCATTTTTTTTTTTTTTTGTAATTTTGTAGCTCACTGACTTGACAAATTTAGGATCCGTTTGATACGCTGTATATGATAAGGCCTGATAGTATAAGACTTAATAGGATAAGACCTGATAAAATTTTAATACTATATAGTATTTGATATGACACTGTATAAAATATTACATTGTATAATATAATACTATACTATATTTAGTGATGTACTGTATAACATTGGATAGGATAAAAATTAATTCTTTTGACAAAAATACCCTTCACTCAAAATATACTATATTCATTTAAATTTATCATTTTATATTATTTTTTAAAGAAATAAAGGTCTCATGATCTAAAAAAAATAAAAAGAAAAAAAATTTCATGACCCCATGTACATTTATGTTTATTTACCAAAGAAAAAAAAAACATACAAGATTTGCACACAATTTCATACATATTAATATATAACTAAATTGTATTATTTTCTACGTGATAATGTAAAAGGAATCCATAGCAACTTTCTTGTACATCTTAATTTTAAAGTTAAACTAAAATCAATTAGTATTTTTAGATAA
>JANHAO010018408.1:0-13658 GCA_026873985.1 Saraca asoca
TTTTGCATAGGAGTGGTTAGAATTTGTTAGACTATTATTCCAAATCTACAGCTGCTTATGATAAATAGTTCCTTTGGCTGTCTTCTCTAGATTAGATCAGTGCACAATCCATTTTGGTTTCAGTATCATCACCCTGTACTTAAAGTCCATACAAATTTATTTTTCTTGAATGGAATTGTGGCTATTTATTTATAATTTTTTATTGTTGAACTAGCTATCGTTCTTGACATCCAAAGTTAAAATCAATCGATCCTGTCTTTCAATGTGGAATAAAACATAATGTATGGTTAGGGTGCGTTTCAGGAAAAAAAAAAGGGTTTTTCCAAGACTATTTTACCAACTTTTGTGTTGTGTTAAAAGGGAAAAGTTGATTAATAAAAGAATAGTTTTGATAAGAAAAATGAGTGTTTTTGTAAGTGATTAAAATAAATTTTTTCATATCATTATATATATATTTTCATTTTTTTGAACTTTTCTTTCTTCTTTCTCTGTCTTCATAAGCACCTTAATTGCTCTCTCACTTCTTTCCTCATGAAAATATAATTTGTTTTGTACACTAAATGAGGGAAATTTTTTTTTTTTTGCTTATGTAATAAAAAATCAAATTATTTTCTGAAATATATTTTTTTACAAAAATATTTTTCATGAAATTTTATTTGTGAGAAACCTTAAAGATTGATTTTGTATGGTCTAAATTTAATTTTAGGACCAATAATTATGTAATCTTGTTTGGTTAAATTTTTTAATGTGTTTTAGAATAAGCATCTGTTTAATCTATTACTCAAGGGTAATAGTTAAATAAGCAAAGTAAACTATCTAAAATATTCCTTATTTACATTTTCCAAATGTGTGTAAATCTAGGATACTAGATCTATCAGTTTTATTCTATCTCTAAAAATAAGATGGTATAAATACTGTAAACAGATTTTGACATGGTAAGGGTAACACGGAGGAAATTGTATAGCTCACAATATAGTATATACCGTAATATGGCTGTAAACTGGGACAAAGAACTTCATGAAACATCAATCCAAAACTAAAACTATAGTAGTAGTCTGGCGTGGTGTGAAAGAAAAATATAAATACTAAGCTCCATGGAAATTGCATACAGAAAATAATGAAAGAACTAAAAATACAAAATAATCTTTAACCAATGTCAAACCATATACCATATAACCATGCGGCTTATCAACTCCGTTTGTCCTGTTCAGCAGTGCGAAGTACTTGTTTTGCCAATGATGAAAATGATTTTGCTGTATCTTGCATCTCTGTAGCTCTAAGATTAATACCCTGTCCAATTTAAGGTCAAGATAAGTAAAAAAAATCTGGAAACTCTGGACTTGGTGGTTCTTACTTGTGATGGCACAATCTAATATTGTAATGCTTCTGTTTATAATATGTTGATTACATGAAAGGGATAAAGATCTAGTACAGTAAGTGTAGTTACAATTATTGCATCTGACTTTTGATTTGTGTGGAATCCACAGAAATTCATGGAACCTCATATTTGAATGATCAAATATAGTAATTGCAGCTACTGTTATTGCAATAGATCCAAATTCCCATGAAAGATACCTGCAACTTCCTTGTGTTCTCTTGTAGCTTGCTTTCTGCCAATTTAGCCGCGCTTGTTTCCTGCATTCTCAGATTCACGGTATTTCAGAACAATATAATGCATTTCTAACAAATGCAAAGTTTCACATGCAGTATAATAATCACATGGCTACAGGTGGTATGTCGTTTTTTTCCATTTTTTTTGGCATAATGTGAACCAAGTTTCATGTTGGGAATAAATGAATTAATAAAGTCCTTCATTTTCTGAATTCATACTTACATTTGAGGAAGGGAACCCGTATTTCTTTTTAATTTGATCGATTGCACCACTCTTCTCATCTGGTTGTTCTTCCTTACCTGATGTTTTTTGATTGTGACCCTTCATCTCTTTCAATCTTCCTGAATATTAGATGGTCGACCAAATCAGCGAGGAATAAAATAATTTGCTTGTCTCTGGTCCACTTGGATGAAAATCAGGATATTAACGCTCTTAAAAATGCGAACACCTTCATTTCCTTCTCTTTGTCATTATTTAATCTCCACTCCCTAAAGACTAAAGAGTGCCCTTGACATGAGTAGATTCAAAGTTGAATTTCTCATAAGTCTATGAATAAAGTTTTAGCTACCAAAGTTGCTTAGTGTAGTCCAAGTACATATCACTTAGTCACAAATGATTCAGATAAGTAACACTATGTCCCTTGTCACTTGTCACTAACCTTTTAAAGCCTGAAATGTGCCGGCCAATTTCTTCTTGTTTAGAGCTCCCAATATAGTTTGTTCTTTTCGTTTTTCTTCATGATCCTCTAGGTCAATATCATCTACAGAAAGAGGGAAAAAAAAATCAACGGTTATTTCAAGAATTGATTTACTTGTAGTATACAGATAGATGGGTGTGTATGTATATAAAAGGACAACTAGCCGAACTGCCTTGTGATGCAGATTGGGCTGGAGCCTGGAGTTTAGTTGTGTTTTATGACATTTGAGCTCTCTCACTGTTTGCCTTCATGTTCAAAGTAATACTCAGTAGCTAGTGCATGGGCACGCACATCACAATCTTACCTATGTGTAATTCATGCTCATCTTCATCCATGGCCAGGTTAATATTATTGTCATCATCACTTGGAAAATTAGCATTTGAAAAGATCGCTGAGAGTTCCTGGATACCTTCTTTACTATCTTCTGTTTCCATGACAGGCACATACTTTTCTTTACTGCCAGTGATATCTTTTATTACAGATCCAAATATACCCTGGTATGCAAAAGAAACAAATATGAATGACTTTAGCACAAATGGATAGAGTCTGAAAAGTTATTAAAAATCAATCCTATTTACCTTTTTCTTTTCCTTGTGGATGACTGGGCTAGGGACAAACTCTTCTTGTGATGCCATTCTTTCTTTGCTGTAGACACAGCTGACAGAATCCAGAAGCCTAAAATGAAAGCACCAAGTGTTCTTCATTAATTAAACTATAATGTCAATTTCACAATTGCTTTCATCTTATGCAAAAATATTTTCAAATAATACAAAACAAGTGAAAAGTAGCATTGGAATTGATAACAAGATTTCCAGCATTGATCTCCTCTAACCAGTAATTAATCTAACCTATAAATATTTCTTTGGGCCAATACTGTGACAACAGAGATTTCCTGGTCACCATTCACCTGTAATGGAAGTGGAGTTGACTATAAGTTTATATGTATATAGAAACACATAATGCAGCTTATCATATGGGTGCAATATACCGTCATACCAATACAATATCTCCTCCGGATGAACAACATATCTGGATGTCAGAAAATGACTTTGATTTTGGAGGAGAGTATGTGAAACCTCTAATTGAAGTCTCCGCTATCAAAGATAAATCTGGCAACGACCTAATAAATGGAAAATAAATCTCTGATTAGTATGTTGATAAGAAAAGAAATGCAAATGAAATGATGTAACATGCAGTTGAGAAACTAGTATCCGGTTTTCAGCTTGTTTCCTAAAACAAATGAAAATTTTCAAAATTTCAGATTAAATATAAAAATATGTTTCAACCTATTACTAATTAGATATGTCTATTGCATGTTTGACTCCTGAAGCATAATGGAACTATGCCAGCTAACCATGCAAGTTGACATTCGTATGATTTCTGATATTTTTTTTCTTCTTGAAAAAGACAAATCTCAATTAATGGGAGATTGATTTCTATATCTTAAGGCTAGTCTTCTCTTATTTCTCAGAATATTTGTAGATTCACAAAAAAACACCACCTTATTTCTATTTTTCCACTAGTGAAAAGGAGTATAAGGCCAACATTAGAGGGACTGTAAAATGTTGATGCCCAGCAACAGCAAGAGGACTGATACTTCTTCTTGTAAAGTACCTTTTTAACTCCCTGAAATGTGACAAACGGTAATAGTAAGTATCAGTTAATATTCTTCTTTAATCCATGAGCGTAGAAACATAAAATGCAGCACAATTTACCTGAACAACATGCTCTAAAGAATAGATATACAAAGCCTTCTCAGAACATAGCAATATTGACAATTGCTTTGAAGTCACATCCTCCATATTCCCTTTGCTCAAGTCTAAAGCATCTTTCATTGGTTCGCCTTGTCCATCTATAGAACATAAGAGAGATGCGCTTTTCAATTAGATTCTTCAGTGTAGTGAGAATAGTATTGGTCCTAAACGAAATAATCATTAGGCTAACTCATAATGATGAGATGTTTTTTTTCTCTAAATGTCAAAACCTTACTAAGAAGCAGTTACCTAAAACCTGCATGAATAGAGCTTTAGAGGGCTTCTTAGGATGAACTGAACCAGTGCTCAGTGTATTTCCGGTTTCACTATCAAGTGCTAAAACAGATGAGTCCTTGGTTCCAACTGCTAAAATGTTCTTCTCAAAACCATGCAAACTGCAGGTTTGGAACTGCAGAAAGATGATACCAGTACAAATTTCACTTGCAACGTGCTTCTGATATAACAAAGTGGCACCTTCTATATCAATTAACGAAACCTGTAAGAAAATCGTTAACACACATTATTGCAAGGACCACTCTTTCAAAGATAACAAACAAAGCCGAGCAAGAATGGAACTAAATGTAATGAGTTCATAAACTATAAATGATCGATTTTCAATTCTATTGATGAAATTTCACAAAATCTCAGAATTTTTTGTCTGGCAGATGCAAGATTATGATCAGACCATTTTAAGAGAATGAAAATCTCAGAATGTCTGAACTCAAACAGCTAGCAAGTCACTTAAGGTAACAAATTAATATTTTTTTAACTGTTCTAAATGTTCCTTACTGTTAATTGCCTAGTATAATGAAAGCTTTGCATATTTGATCAAAGTTTGATGGTTGAACCTCAGACCAATCAATGGGTCTCCGCTAATTAATAATTTTACAATGCACATAAATTCTCTTCTCTTTATATAGCTGGGAAAGTAAATTTTAAATGCAGTTTTATATTAAGAAAAAACAAATGAAAGGTAGCTCACATATCCTTGATCTGAACCAACAGCAAGACATTTTCCACTATGATCTGTGCTAATTGAAACTACAGCACCATTGGTCTTCACAACTTTCACACTCTGGATTATCTTTGTACTACCTACCAAAGGGAAATGAAATTGCAAGTCACTTTAAGATCAGAATGTGAAGCATGTTGATGTCAGTAACAGCCAAACTTAAGCAATACCAGTAAGAGACAGGAAACTGTTTGTGGCATATGGCTCAGGTTTAAATTTGAATATGCGAACCTGCACATCATTTTTACGTTGAACACATTATATAAACACCCTCTATCAGGGGGCAGAGGGAGTAATTAAGAGAGCGAAGAAGAAACAGAAAAGATCACATTTTCACCAAATTTAAAAATAGAAAGGAACCTTACCATCCCGCTATGGTCTCCAGAGACAAGAAGACGATAGTTACAATCAAAATGTAATGCCGTCAGTGCTACACCACTTAAAGAGAAGTCATTCTCACTCTGCAGGCACGTGAAGATGGAAAAGGAAAATATAGTAAAAGAATTATTAAGTAAAGAAGAGAAAATAGATGCTACCTATAATGCAATATTCTTGGAAAAAATTAGTATGTCCTCACAGGTCTGTTTCATAGGACATATTTGAAATTAAAAAAAAAAAAGTTCAGGGATTTTTTTTTTAGATTTTTTTTTTCCTACTTGAGAACATAAAAGGTGTTTGCTAATGTGTTACCTGTTGCTTTATATGCAAAACTGGGATGAAAAATGGGCATGATGCATCCCAGAAAGTGACTGCTCCGTTGCTGTGTCCTGTTATGTACAAGTTTTTAATCTTTGAAAATCCAGTAAAGTTGGCAGAACTCAAGTTAGTCCCATCTTTTTGTTTTGCCTCGATGGGAATTACTGGTGGATAATTCTTCAACAGCTGAATGCAGTCCTATGCAACCAGAAAAAGGATAGTGTCAAATCAGTAAAAATCTAAAGATCAATTTCATGGTAAAAAATGGTTTTTGTTGAATGAAAGCACAAATTGGCAACCTTACATACCTCATCCTCAGAATTTACCAAGCAGGGATTGGCTGAGAAGAATTTTGCTGTTGTGACACTTGAATCTGCCAAAGGCAACTTAACAGTTACCTCCTTTGGCAGTGAAGGTGTGGACCTAGACTGGCATTGTAGGAGATACTTTTCAATTTGACAATCATCATACATATATATGTGTCCTGATTTCCCTAGCAAAAGAAGGGAATCTTGTTTATGCTTGCTTTGCTCACTGGAAGTTGATATGATCTCCATATCAATACAACACTCGGTCGAAAGAAGGCCCAACTTGATTGTGCGAGATTCAATATGCTCATTGAATAATACTACCTGCTCCAAACATTTATCTAGTCATCAAGACCAAAGGAATATGTATAGAGATGGAATCAAAAAAATCAGCAAATTATTTGGGCTTCGTAGTTATAGTGATATGAAAAAGCTGATATAGTTAAAGGCTGCACAAATGTAGAAATTGCATACGTTTCCAAATAGGACTGAGCTCAAGTTTAGTGGACAATATCAAGTTTTAAGAAAAGCATGACTCACTTAAGTTGCTATAGATTAATTTGAAAATAAAAATAGTCATATTTCATGAATAACTCATTTTAAAAGAGGACAAAAACACTTGGAAGCACAGTTAGTGAAGGTTTCAGAAAAATACGAATTTTCAAATGAATTTGTCCAAAAAGAAATATTCAGAAATTATGTGAGCAAAACATCCAGATACCTGCACCAAGTTTGATATAGAGTCAGAAGCTCCTATGACATATAGTCGACTTGCCTTCCCGTCTGCATAAATCCATTTTAATGTCCCTATGGAAGTCTTATCTGACTTATATCCCAAGTTAAGTTTGAACATAGGAGTGTTTTGACTACTACAATCAGATGCCAAATCAACTCTTAGAGAAGGGATGTTCCAAATGAAAATCTCTCCATTGCTGTACCCTAAAACTACTTTCGTGCCGAAAGGGCATGCCCAACATGCAGAAGTCACTTTCTTTGCTTCATTATGCAGTGGCTGTGACATATTTCCTCCGGTTCTGAATATAGATTTGCTTTCTCGAATATCCCACAATATAATTTGGCCATTTTTTAAGATGATAAGAACCCTGCATCAAACAAAGGAGAGGGTTAAAAAAACTAACATAGCATGATATCATTATAACATTTCAGTGAATGGATATGTTTGTAGAGGTCACCTCTTACTTTCAGCTGCAGGTTGAGGCAGTATATGTGTGACAACAGTATCATCAGGCATTTCAGTGGGATTCCCTGAATTAAATGACTAGGCAGCTTAAAAAGGTAGCCAAAAATGTACTGGACAAAAAAAAAAAAAAGCAATAGCGAGGGAATAATGATTCATACAGGACAAGCATGAACTTATATAGATACCATGAAATGGTAAATAATATAGTAAATATACTCAAAAAGTTAGCCAGCGATGCAAATAAATATGTTACATGAAAAACAATCCATGGTTGTTGATTTGATTGATGTAATACAATTTCAAAATATCACACACATACACACCCCACCCCCCCTCACCAACAACAACAACCAAAGAAAGGACAAATTTCTCAATCAGTGGACATATCTTGATTGATTAGGGCTTCTTTTGCAACTAGAAAGTCTCAAGAATGAATTCTATGCAACAGGGAAACCTAAAACACCAGAAGTCCAAGAATGCAACATGAATCATATCAAGCTAACAGTGGTAACCAGCCTTAGTTTTGCAACTGATTACAACTAATAATTTATAATCTGTTTTTCTATTCACAATTCTGGCTTAAAAAATCTAGAATGAAATGTACACTCAACACAAGATTTACTGTGTGGAAGTAGACAGCATGTAATAACGATCAAAAAGGCTAAAATATTTATTCACCATAAGAAGCTGAGAGGGGTATGGTGTATTTCATCTGTACCAAATGCCATGGTGTCTGTTCAAGTTTCAAAACTGAAATATTACCAACAGAATCTCCAATATACCTGCCAATGAAAATAGATGCGCATAAATTTTTGGTGGTTGTTCAAAAAGTAGTTTCTTTTAAAACTTACTCTAAAGTAGACACATTACTTACACAAAGAGGCTATGTTGAATGACTGCAAAGGAAGTGATTTCTTTCTTGACTATGTGTACATCAACTAAGAGCTTCTTGTCTAGGTCCCAAACCTAATAGTAAAGTTTCTTTAGGAAAATTTATATGTGAATAGAGTGTCTACTGAAGCATGACATACAGACATATTCAAATGGTGACTCTTTATAAAGCAACAGCACTAACAAATGGGAGCAAGGACTATAAGTAATACTTGCCTCAATATGGTTATCAAAAGTGATATTGATAAGGATGCCTTGATTCTGGATAAACTGCATTCAATGTGATCATATATATACTATTAACATACAGAATAGAGATATAGATGAACTTTATAGTCCAAGAAGAGAACAGTTTCACAAGGGCAAGAGGTTGGCCAGATTCAAAAAGAGGGGAACATAAAACCTGTAAGAACTTGCTGGGTACTGGCTTGCTAGACTCAAGAAGGGCCTGAGTGTTATCTTTTCCATAGAGTTTAATCCTTCCATCCCTGTTAAAAAATACAACTCAATCGGTTTCAGTCATTGTTATCAAAAACATGGCATGTGTATACAAATATATAAAAAAGTACGTATCAAAATGTGATATGCTCGTTAAAACAAAGTTTCCAATAACTATTGTTTTAGTCATACCAGCCCATAGCGTGAGTGATAAAGAAGAATGCTAAGATCAACAGAGTAGATAAACAAAACAAGAGTTCTGACCATAGTTCCAATATCTGCCTCAATTAGTAAGACTTCAACGCTAAGAAACATCGATTCAATTTATTAAACAATTCAATTCACATTGCAATTAAAGGAGGAACAGCAAGGGCTGGCATACTTAGTAGATATAGCAAGAATCTTCTGAATGTTGTCATAAGCTAACTTGATACCATTGGATGGGACCCCATGATGAAATACCAGATGTGGCGCTACATCGCTAGCTTTTAACGCATCTGAATTCCCACCAGGCTGCAGAAAATTCAATATTAAGTGAAAACTGTCATACTCTGATCAAGTGTTTCTGCACTTCAATAGCTGATACGGCTATTTTTTATGCCCAAAAATTACGTAGTGTGAGTGTACATAATTACTACGTAACGATAGTTACAATACTAGGGACTTTATGTGAACTTTCAGCAGGGAAAAGTGTAGCGGTTAAAATTAAATAGTCAGAGTTGTCATCTTGCGACTTCTGGCACTCCACTGGCGCTATAACTGGACTTGCAACAATGAAAATGGAGTCTCCATCATGAATAGGCTTAGATCACCTCAATTTCTAATGAAAACTAACGTTCTAAATTGTAATTTATACAAGAGAAAAATGTAACTACTTGCGCAAGAATTTGGAGAGATTGGATTACATTGTAAGAGTAATGTTAAACTATCTTATTAGGTTTCATAAATTCTTGGCTATTATACTTGTTAAAAAAAAAAAAAAAAACTACCTGCTTATATTCTAACAGGTGCGTAATTTGTGCATTTAAGCATTCCAATTCAGCTGCAGCGAACATTTTCTTCCATAATAAATATGGTTCAACTTTTGAGGCTTATGGCCACGCAGCGAAATTTCTGACTATATATGTCATCAAACTTGAATTTTACAGTGAATAGAGTTTTTTTTTTAATTTTTTTTTACAGTGAATAAAATTTTTACAGCGGATATACTTGGTAACGGAATACTACCAATCTAGTCTAATATTATAACAGGACTAGCAAAATTAAGTATGACAGGACGAATCACAGAACAAGAGTCCACCGACCGATTATCCCAGTTCTGACGATCTGAGCTTTCCTCCACCCTCGGGCTTTGGATTCTTGTGAACTGAAGCGGACTTACGGGTTTCTAACATGGGCCTACACTCTTAAAATCTAATCTCCTGGCTTTTATTAGGTCCACCAGATTGGCAAATTAATACCATAAAACAATATCTCTTGTTAAAATACCACCGACCACGTCACTTTGCGGGGGTGGGCCCCCTTTTTAGAGTCTACTTAAATTTTTTGACCCCTAATTTGAGCTAAAATTAACAATTCATTTCTATGGATAATGGTATTTACAAATGGTTTGTTTTTAATTGAATACCTCTAAATTATTGCATTGTGGTCATTGGTTGACTGTGAACCCTTTAAACGTTACTTTCGAAGTTGATTAAACATTTTCCCTCGAAAAGCCTTAATAGAAATTAAATCAACAAAACAACACCAAAATGAACACAAAGCAAAAGGCCTTCTTTGCTTCTTCCAAGCGTATCATGCAATTATCCTCTGTCAAATTTCTTGTAATTTATCTTAAAGTGTTGTGAATGAGGGAGACCAAAATGAGTATCCCAGTTGCTGTAAATTCTGTGATTGTTTTTAGTTTTCAATAAATAAAAGATTATTCCAAATCGCATAGCAAGAGATTTAGCAACAATATTTGGAAGTTGGAAGCTTATCCAAATGTATGTTTCTATATTTGCATTTATATTGTTGAAAACTGTGGCCAAAAAAATGCATGTAACATAAATAAAATTATCACAAAAACACACATTTGGAAATAAGAACAATTAAAATCAATCCTTACGAAGAAGCCACTCTTCACAACTATATCCATTATCTCCATTCTTAAATTTTACCTGATTTTGTCCTTAAACACTTCCAGAGAGATAATTACAGTAGCTAGAGAAAGAAAACGCCACAAGCTCTACAATTCTAAAACATTTCTAAACTTAAAATATGCATATAAAATATACATGGACAGAGTATGATTAAAAATTACGCAGCAAGATCCAGGAGCCATAGAATATAGCTACATACGCTGAATCTCATCGGATTCATGAAAATTCATAATTCAAACGCTAATATCGAAGATTTTCAGAAAACAAAAAAAACCAATATCCAAGTTCAGAATCAAACAAAAAACAAATTTGATCACTGCTATGTCGTTTGAAGAACGAACTAAACGAAAGATCGGATCGAAGAAGAATCAGAAACAGAATTTGTAAGAATCGGAACAAAATGCACTTACCTTCTTAATCGAAGCTTTCTCAACCAGCTTCTTCACGAACATACTTCAATGAAATCGGCGAATCAGCAATTACAGATTCAGTTCCTGAATCTATCGAAGAGAGAGATAGAGAAAGAGAATGCTTAATGTGCTTTGGGATAACCGAACCAAATAGATATAGAGTTGATAGCAGCTTAGTAGTGAGCAGTTGATTTCAGTTTCTAAATGGATACACAAAAGAGACGGAATGGGCGGTTTTTATATACTTTTTAATTTCATTGCACGAAAAATCAAGGGTTCTGATCTAATGACAGTTACCCGTGGACATTGATTAGGTTGCCGAAAGGAAATTGTTTGACCATCTCACATGGGATTCACTCTTGCCACCAACTAAAGGACAATCCCAATCCAAAATGAAAAAAACAAAGGAAGGAAAGCTAAGATTATCATACCCTTTTTGTTGGACAAGTCCGACGCCAACACGTGGCAAGATCTAATTCTTTTGTGGGACCCTTCTCATGGTCCGTGGATATAATCATGCTACGTGGCACCACCGAAACAGATTTACTTGCTTACATGCATTGTTTTTTTCTTTTATCAGAAACTTTATCATGTCCCAATTTTGATTGTTTGACCACGGGCCCACTGTCTTCCTCCATTGTATACTAATCTTTATTTTTTTTCTTAAAAAAATTGAAAAATAAAATAGATATTCTACTTCGTAATGAGATTTAAGACATAAATAATTGAAAATAATCAATTTTCCTGACTGAACCAACTTAAAAAGCTGTACTCTGTACTAATCAATATCAACAATGACGGTGGTTGATAGAAAATTATTATCAACTCTGAATAGCAAAAAGGTGAAAAAGAAGGAAAGGTTGCAAAATAGTAAGATAAGATTCAGTAATCTTCTTCAATAAGCAAACATTGAGAATGACAAGAATTTGACATATAAATTTTATTCTATATTAATTGCTAATATAAACTTAAAAGCTAAAAGCAGTGAATAGGGCCATAAATCAGAAGGCAAAGCCTCAATCGTATGAAATATGAAAACAAACTGAGGACAGAGAAGGAAAATTTCTCATAATTGATTCAACCTCATGTTGGGTAGCTGTCATGGCGATGTACTAGTTATATATCAATGGCATGACAGATTATATGGCAAAAAAATCCCCATTTTTTTAACTCCATAAAGAACTTTGATACTTGCCATTCTCATGAAGGACCCCTTTTCAGCTTGTTACCAAGGGGGAAAGAAAAGCCCATGAGTAATTTGCCCAAACTTAATGCTAAGATACATGAAATCAAAATTTTGTTGGCATCCGGATAAAATAATTTATTATAAGTATAATTAATTTTTAAAATAATTAATTATGAAAATTTTTATATGTTATAACATTATTTACTAATTGATTATATATAATATTTTTATTTGGATGATATATAAAAAGTATTTTTTAATATTAAATTGCTAAAAAATATATTACATAAAGAAAAAGTAATTATGATAAAATAAGAGAAAAATGATGATAATATGATCATAAATATAAATATTTATTTTTTATAATTTTGATCAGAATAAAAACTATTTAAAATAGTTTTTTATTTAATTGAGTTTATTCACTATAATTAATTATTGAAAGATTTTAAATATATAATTAAATATTTCTAAAAAGTATTATAATCAATTATTTAATTTATAATTAATTATTAAGGATTTTAATTACTGAACAATGAAGGACATATACTTGGTTGATACTTAATATGCATGAGCATATTTATAAAAAAAAAAAAAAAAAAGAAGGGCAGTAGCATAGCCATAATAAATGAATGGTCCTTCTATTTCCATTCAGTTGACATTTTTTTTAGTATCATAATAATATGGATTTTTTCAGACAAAAGTATAATGTTTAGAAATTTAGAAATTGGGTTATATCTTAGGGGTTGTTTGGTTCAACCAGTAAAAATGGGAAGGGAATAAAATTATATGGAGGAGTAATGATAATAGTAATTATTATTTTTTTATTTATTTGGTTTAGCCAGGGAATGAAATCACATTATTTATAATTCTATTTCTTGTTATTTGGTAGAATGGTGATTAATAACAATGTATAGTGATCAACGACGATAGGTGGTGGTAGTGTTAGTTTGGGTGGGTGCCCTAGGCCAATTTGATTGAGCCCTATCGCATCCAGGACTATACATTCTGTGGATTGGATATAAAGGTTGAATGTTCATCTTATATTGCATTCATCGAGCTTTGCATACGTAAGATGAAATTCATTGTGAGAAGTTATTTCATTCAATCAATTCCATAAGGGATTATGGGATTGTGAGTGTAATTGTTAATGATATAAACTTCTGTACCAAAAAGACACTAGTCGAGATCTGATAATTGGACATTATTAGATCTGTTAAGACTAGACGCTGGGGTGTTTCTCATATGATGAGCAGCTGACCTCACGACTAAGATGTAAGTGAGTTACATCTGAACACACATGTGGACACGACCC
>JANHAO010018409.1:0-13608 GCA_026873985.1 Saraca asoca
TATATTTACAAATAAGCATAATATTTTTTAATATTTACAAATATACCCCTATATTTTTATTATTTACACATATCCCCTATGTGTCGGTGTCCTATATTTTTTGAAAATATTTTATCCCCATATCTGTGTCCGTATTTTCCCGTGTCCACGTGTCGGTGTCCATACAACATAGGGCTCAAGGTATGCAAAGGCAGGCTAAGATCGTTACATCCAGAAACGTTCACTAGCAATAGTGAGCTGGATGTTCGAGTAGAGCCAATCAAGAAGTCTCCTTAGGTTGCTGCTCATAAAAACAAACTTCAGGTCACTGTTCTTGCGACTAGGAGGGTCAAAAGAACCAACAATCTTCCGTTCAATGATCTAAGGTATGGGATTTGATGGTAGAAAGTTGTTTCAGAAGGTGAACCGGTTGGAGAAACATCTTCGAGTTCCAAATAATCGAGCTCACTATGAGAAAAGGTCATCATTCTCCAAAGAGATTGAGGCACAACCCCTCCCTCTCAAGCTTAAAGTTCCCACGATCCCATTATACAATGGGGACACCGATCCTTATGACCATTTAGATGCATTCAATGTTTAAATGGATTTGTAAACAGTTGATCCTCTGGTTAAATACCAATTCTTCCTAGCAATTCTAAGGGGTGTACCTCGGGCATGGTTTAGAAGTCTTCCAGCTTACTCAATATGTAGTTAGGAAGAATCTTAGCAAAAGTTCATCAACCAGTATCGAATGTTGAAAAGGAAGCTTGTGCCCTTTTGCAGTCTCGCGACAATCTTTCAGCATAAGCACAAGTCGTTAAAGGATTACATTACCAGGTTTAGACTTGAAGCTAATTTAGTAGACAATCCTTTTGAAGAAGCCATTTTGGCAACAATCTTTATGGGACTTCACAAAGGTAGAAAGATGTATAAAAGCATATATAAGTCCCCAGTTAGGGATCTAGCTGAATTTTATGAATGATCTACTAAATAGATTAAGTGGGATGAAACTTTTGGCATGAAGTCCAAGCAAGAGGACACGGAAAATAGCTCCACTCAAAGCAAGAAGAGGAACGATGATAACCAAAAAGTTGACTTCAACATCCATCTCGTGAAGAAAGTGAAAGTTGAATAACCTCAGCATCAGGGTCGTTATGAAAGCTACAGTATCCTGTCTGACACTCAAGATAGGATTTTTGCCACAGAAAGAAATAGGGAAGATTTTGGGAAACCTAAATCCTTGAGGCCCCCCAGCAAGTTCAAAGACACAAATAGGTTCTATGCCTATCATAACGAGGTTAGGCATAACACTTCGGAATGTTGGGTACTCAAGGATGCCATAAAGGACCTTATCAAGAGAGGTCACTTACAAGATTATGCGGTCTGACCTTCCGAGTAGCAAACTCAATAGCCCAAGCGGATCGCTGATCGTGAACAGGCCCCTTCGGTTGTGTAACACCTGGAAAAAAATAAAAATAAAAATTAAAAAGGACTAAATTAAAAAATCGGTAGGGACTAAATTGAAAAGATTTATGAAGTTTGGGCCTTTGTTGAGGCGACAAAAACTTTTGGGGCCAAAGTGAAAGTTAGTGCAAATTGTAGGGGCTAAAATGCAAAATTATTTAAATATTTTCTTTTATAAAAATGCCCCGGGCCCTCGTGAAGCCCAACCCCCCCTTTTGGTTTTCTTATTCAGGGATTTTTCTTCCTTTTTGGCTTTTTTGGAAACTTTCAAAATTCTTTCTCCTCACTGGTGTACTTTCGGCTCCTCTCAAGCTTTGGTGCACTGTCGGAAGACCACTTGAGCCTAAATGGTTTCCTCTTCTCCCGACTCTCTTCTTCTTTCTCAAGTCTCAGTCTCTAGTTTACTTCGAAACTTTTCGGAGCAGTAAGGGTGGCCGTCATCATCTTGATCGATTGCCACCATCCAGCGGCTTGATTCGGTCTAATGGGAAGTCCGATTGTGTTTCCGTCGGTGATTTCTTTCACCTTGGTCGAAGTATGGTTCGGCATGGTAGAAGCTTCGTTCCACCAGAAATGGAAGCTCCGGCACAAAAGCCTTGTCCAGCTAGTCTCCCTTGTCCACGAATTCCCTTTTTGACATTCCTTTGGGCCAGAAAGAGGATCACAGCAGCTCAGCTTCGTCTACTTCTCCTGTTTACAGCTGGTTCGGCCAGTTTAAGTTTGTGGACCGCTGGTGGCGTTACGGCTGGTGACGAGCTAAGGGATGAAGCTTTAGAACCCTGTGAGTAATCCTAGAATATTAGTTTTATTCCGTAGTACTCTGATTAGAGGTTGTCAAGAAGTTTGTGTGAATAGTTAAAAATGTGTTGATAATGAAGTTGGAAAATTTTGTTGTAAAATTACTTCGGTGATATTTCTAAGTAACTATAGAAATTGAACTGCTGAAATTTTTATCGATGTGGTAGTTTGATTATGAATAGATAATTTACATTGCTAGTATGTATAAATTTTGCTTTATTAATTATTGAATGTATTTTGGGTTGCTGCATCCTGGTTTGCTGTATAGGTTCTGGTTGCTGTGTTAATTCTGATTTGCTATATGAATTATTGGTTGCTGTTGGAATTCTGGTTACTGTATAGATGTTAGTTTTGCTATTTGTTGTATGAATATTAGTCTGTTGTTTGCTGTGTAAAATCTTGGTATGCTGTATTCTGGTTTACTGTGATCTTTGGTTATTGTATAAGCTTTGGCTTGCTGAATAATTTTAATTGTTGTAAGTGTTACAATTCAGATGCGTTCCAAATACATTATGAAATTAGTAATACCTAAATTTTTATAAGTTTACACTTTAGAGGCGAGTGGATAGTTCCACCCTTGCAAATATTGTTTGTATTGAATGGTAATTTTATTAAATAATAAAGTAGTAATCTCAGTAACTTGAAATACCGATGATGATTTATTTTGAGGTATTATGTATTTAAAAACATATACTCTTATATTGTTATATTAGGGAAAATTCATAATTTAGACAATGTGAGACCTTGGATTCCATGGAAACCTAGTGGTAATCTGGTAATATCTGTAAACAGCCTATATGGCTGGGAAATATAGTAAATAGCCTGAATGGTAGTAATAGCCCAAGGGACGGTAATGAAAAATGTGACTATTAAATATGAGTATTTAATACGAATGAAAAGTACAAAAGAAAATACTAATGATACCATGGTTATCAATAAGGGTTTCCTTGGAATTCAGGTGTTGATTTTCTTGCATAATATATATATATATATATACTTAAAGTGATTAAATTAACGAAGGATCCATTGGTAATTCCTGGGCAACCCATAAGTGCACCTATGTATATCTGTTCTGATATATAGGAGCAATAAGGAGGTGATCTGACCAGGTTTGATGCGGCTGGATATGGAGATCTATTTTTAGTTTCTCGTTGGATTCTTCTAGCTCCAAAATCACTAGTTATTCACAGGTAACCCTCAGGTACACTTGTAACCACCCAGTGTCTGTTGGAGTAATAAAAGGGAGGGTTTAATAAAATGATATATCTAAATGGTGTTGTGGATGATATAGGGACGATATGATCGGTTCTGGTTACCTATGAAAATTATCTGGATCCGATCAACAGTCTTTAAAAAAGAAATACATTTTAAAATACAAAGAAATAAAATAACAAAAGTATAAATAGTGAATAATAATAATAAGCATGTATTACATTAGTTTGTATTTCTGATACTAGGTAGGATAAATATTTAGTTAGGCCACCATGTGTTTAATGTATTGTTGCGTATGCTTTGTTGGGCATAAGGCCTATATTATTTGTCTATGAATGCCTTGCATAGATTGCTATTGTGATTTGGCTATTGGTAGTGATATTTATTGAATTATATTTGTGATTAAGTTCTGGATGCCCAGTAGGTTGTTGGTGTCTAGTCTGGGCCATTGTATATATGTTTATTTGTTACACAAGTTTTGATGGGTGTGTGACCCTTATTGTGTATTATGGCCTTGAGCCTAGGTGTCTAGATTATAGAGAAAACTTTAATAGATTTTCAGCCAAAAATAGAAGTGTAGTTATGGAACAGTATGCATATTAAGCTTGTAGGAGGTTTCCTATGGGTGACCTTCTACGTTGATCATGGAGCCTCGGGGTGGGTCGTGATAGGTTGGGACCATATTTTAATGATGTAATGATGCTCAAGGGATAATAAAGCCCTTCAAATCTTTCTGTTTACTAATTTTTAGCAAAATGTTATGTAAGAAGATAGTTATTTTATGTTGACAAAGTCAAGCTCGAGTTCACTGGTAGCTTTTCAGCTGAGGCACCTTGCGTGCTAAGTTCATTTCCAACTAATCGACTGAAGTGCGGAGGCGCTAAGAATAAGCTCATTACCTACCTGAGCAACAAGATTGCTGGTGGAGCTATTTATATCCTGCCTGGGCAATAAGATTGCTGTGGACCTGAGCAATGAGATTGCTATGGACCTGAGTAACAAGATTGCTATTTCATTGAGCAATAAGATTGCTATGAATCTGAGCAACGAAATTGCTATTCCACTAAGCAGCAAGATTGCTGCGAGACTGAGCAACGAGATTATTGTTCCACCAAGCAACAGGATTGTTGTGAGACTGAGTAACGAGATTGCTATTCCACTGAGCAATAAGATTGCTAGCAAAGTTAAACTTGTTACGCTCACTGAGCAACAAGATTGCTGTGGCATGGCTCACAAAGTGCAACTTTCATGTGACTTAATGATCATAGCTTTCATGTGACTTAATGCTCGTAGCTTACATACGACCTATCATTCGTAGCTCTCATGCGACTCAGTGTTTGCAGCTCACATGTGACCTATCATTTGTAGCTTTCATACAACTTATTGCTAGGTGCAGCTCGCATGTGATCTACCTATACATTACTCATCACTAATTAAGGCACTTTGATGCCCAGACTTATTGCTCACCGAGGAGCATAACCGATTGGTTATTTGAGATTCTCATTTTACTGTGATTCACGGGAATCTATATTATTATCTGTGATATGCAGAATATTCAAACACAGCATGAAAAGGACATGAAGAAAAATTCATTCATTAAAAGCCTCTCTCAATGAGGTAAATTTACATAAGAAGATTCAAAATACAAATCAAAAGAAGCCTTTACCAGCAAATTACAACTCCTAGCCTGCGAAGCGAGCTGAGAGTTGGGGGTTAATATTGTGAGTATTTTCTAATACTACACAAATGGCTGGCAAAGGCCCAGCAGCAAATAAACCCAATTGAGAATAGAGCTAAGATCATCAAATTGCCAGCTATAAAAGCACGGGACAAGGCAAAAGCCCCAGCTTGCATAGCTGACTATTCGCATTGCACGAGCTCGCATCGTTTACCATGAGCTTGCAAAGTTTGATCTTGTTGACCAAAGGACAGCAGCGACCCCAAATCAAGAGTCCTAGCTTGTGGGATATAACATCTCACCTAATTAAGGGCTCACCGAGGGTAAACCTAAAGTAGACACCCTCTCAAACTAAGGTCATGGGGCCAGTTTGCAAGAAGTAGCTGACATGGGCCCACCTATAGAAAGCAATCTATAAAAGTCGGCTAATAGTTTGTAAAAGTCATTTTCCAGTAGTCTAGGCTATCTTATACAGTTATTATTTGATGTAATATAAATATAACTTATAAATTTATATTTGTAACCTCTTAGCCTCTATAAATAAGGGGGAGATCACTGTAAGGTAGGCTAGAAACATATATCAAAACTCTGTAAAAATTTTACCAAAGCAACAAATCAATACCATAGACTTAGGGATCGGTGCTACCCAGTTTTAGCTAAACCACATTAAAAATCCTTCTGCATCCTTGCTACTCTTCTTCTCTATCTTCTCATTCTTCATTTGTTCCAACTAGATTGTAGCTTGAGTCCTAAAGAACTCTTCGGGTTGGTTGGATTTGGACCGAACCAAAATCCATCGTCAACATATTAGAACCCTAAAATTTTTAAAATTATACATTTTTCCATTGAGTTAGTTATACTAGTTTTCTAAAACTTTTAATTATTAAATTTTCTTTCCATCTAAACCTTTGTAACATTGGAAAATGATGACCAAAGGTCTTCTTCTTCCTTGTGGTTTTCTCCAAGCCCTTCCTTTATATTACACGTAACTTATGTTGAAAGTAACTACAACATAACGAGATTCTTTAATCATATCTTATAGCATGTATATGTATAAAATAATAAATTTGATAATTGAACACGCACTTGGTGATAACTTGATATTTATAATACTATATATGGTCTTTATCTATAATTGCATGCAAGAGAAAAAAAATAAAAGAAAGATGAAAGAAAAGATGAACTCTTTTTTACCCTAGATGTCATCATTAGATTAGGGTCTCTCATTTCAATGGGGGCAACAACAGTAACATATAGGGTGAGAGGAGGGACCTCTCTTCATGGGAATGAATTGGGCTAATATTTCCATTATCAATAACCTAACAAATAAAGCCCATATAACAACAGATTTAAGAATAGTTTAAGTATCAAACTAAAGCTTAATAACAAAGATGATCACATATTTGCGCTAGAAAATAAACAATATTATTTGACATTTAGTAATCCAATATATAATAAATTGACAGACTATGGTAGTCCAGAATATTATTTCAACAATATTTTACTTAGACAATATAGGTCAGGAAAAATAATATCATTGATTACAACAACAATAATGAATGTCAATAATGATTTAGCATCATACAACTATTTGTTAATTTAACATGCGGATTATTATATCCAATAGAAACATTGATGTCACACATGCTAAGACCTATATCTCAATGATCAAATGTGAAGTAGATATAGAGAACAGAGAATTACATAATGACAAATGTGATCATATGTAAATCTCACCAAAATGGCCCTAGCATTTGCTCAAGATGCATTATTAAGACTCTACAATATATCTTAGCACAATAAAATTGAAACTGTGTCAAAATGTCTCTATACTGTAATTAAGTAGTATGCTATAGATTTTATTATAATCGTGCTCAACAACAACATATGGCAATAAAGCATTATTATGATAACATTATTGTCATTCATATATACTCCTACTGATCCAAGATATCACAAAGCTAAACCAATCCCATTTGAGCCGATAGTGCTTTAAATAGTAAAAAAAACCTACTTCTAAGTGGGTATATATGTCATAGATATCAACATAATATAATTATCACATATGTACTCCCACTAACACAATAAATTATAAGGCAAAAGAATCCTATTTGAGTTAACATTACTTCAAATGATAAAAGTCTTTTAGTAGTGGAGTTTCATAGCCATTTAAGATAAGTATAAAACTTATCAAATTTTCTCTCCAACAAAAATCAATACATGTGAGAGAAACATGCAATATCAAAGTTGCCACAACATAAACATGTGACAATAGGCTATCAAGCACTAAGACCTAATTCAAATTGTTGTCCACAAAAAAATATCAAACTTTGTTATCTGTGTTGAGGTAACAATGAATGTTTATTTAATATTAATTACAAAATGGCACTTGCTACTGTCATAATCACATATCCATAAATGATCGATATATTGACAACTTAAACATAGTTATTTCATTATATAAAGTGAATCTACTATAATAAGTGAGTACAACATCCTACTAATATAATTATGAATGAATATTCGACACTAGTAACAAAATAATGCCTCATACTATCACAAACACACATCCATAATAAATCATTAATTGACAAGTTAAACACAATTATAACTTTTTCTTTTTAATTGGGGACTCAGCCCTCACTCCAAAACAACTTAGGTATAAACGAAATATATATGAGTACAAAAATATATATGATACTTGAGTACATAATTATTTCATTAATAGTGAAAGCACATGAGACTAATCAGACTTTATTATTTAACTATCATTATAAGAACATAACAATAACTGAGTCTCAATCTCTTCTCTCTCTCATTCACACACACACACACACACACACACACACTCTACATATATATATATATATATATATAACATGATTTTTCAAAATGATCCATTTAAAATTCTACTACTTGGATTCTTTTAGACAAGCAAAAGTTAATCATATAATATGATCTACCAATATTGGATTCATGCTAAGTAATTAGGCATATCACCTAATCCTAACAAACAAACAAAAAAAAATTAGGTTCCAAAATTTGTCTTACACAAAAGAGGGTCACATTCTATAAAAGGGGATCATATTGTTTTGAGAGTTTTTTTTTTCAAGATATCATAATTACATCAAATAATGTCATACCACTAGAGATGTACTTTATTTATATAATTTGTAAATCTCTCTCTCTCTTTAATACATACACACACATATATATATATATAAAATTAGAAATTTTCTTATTATATAAAACAATATTCTTTTTAGTTTATTATGATTGACTCCACAGTAGGTGGACGCACAACCAATCAAAATTGCATATACTGAATCATCATTAAATATCAAAATTGCATGTACTGGATCATCATTAAATATCTATCAAATCACTTGTCAAAGTTAACAAAACAATCAACAAACATAAATTTAAGAAAATTTAAATATTAACATTAATTGTGCCAAAATATTGTAACTTAGAAATTCATTAATTTTATAAACTTGAAAAAAATAATATTTTTTTAAACTAAATATTGTGATTATAAATTAATATGATTAACACGTTATGTCACATATCAACCTCTTACATAATATTTTAAACAAGAGTTATCATACACAAAAATTGATTATAATTGGTTCAACGATAGGTGAATATACAATCATAAGAAATATTGATTATAATCAATTTATGATAATAAAAAATAATTTTAAAAACTCCTAATTCTCATAATTGATCTCATAAAAAAGTGATAATAGAAATTAATTGTACAAACATAACATAAAAGAGTTGGAGGAATTTGATTAAAATAGTATTACATTCTAAAATTTGATACTAATAAGATATTTAGAATTATAGAATCACAACATAAAGTCTACTATTTATATTATGATAAATATATATTAATAATATCATATCAGTAGGATAAGATTACTATCAATATATTGCTCTTCAAAAAATAATTTTTCATTTGATTATCACAAAATATAATTGATCTCATGATAGATGAATTCTGAATTACATGATCATAATATAAATAACAATAAATTCTCAAACAAGCAAAAAAATAATTTCATAAGTAAATTATCTCAGCATATAAATAGTATAAAAAATGAGAGTACAATAAATATGTTCTATATTTGGTATATTAGAGTCTAATGTAAAATTTTCAATAGAAAATTTGGTGAGTATGACAAGTGGGCCATCAATCATGCAAAATTTGCATCATGAAATTTTAATAATAATTGTATAAGATAAAAATAGTATCTAGAAATTTTCTCTTTTACTTTTAGAGTTAGAGCGCATCCTATGATATTCCACAATCATCATGTGTGAAACTCTTTATTAGTTTATTTAAATACTTATCCCTACAAGACATCAATGATGAAATCATACAACTAAATCTAAGCCTTCAAAATATTTTTTGCTGAGTTTCACTCACATCAAATCATAAAATATGTCATTAGAATTTCATATTTTAACGCTTGTCCAAAATATACATATCATAGCAAATTTAGTTCACACATAATTTTATATGATTGAATATAAAATTAATATAATTTTAATTACACAAAAATAGCCAATAATAATTTAGGTAAGAAAATATCACATAAATATACAATTGTTCTCACACAAAAAATTTAAAACAAATAGAAAGCATAATTTAAAATTAGAAAGACATGAAATTTACATAAATGATCTTAAAATAAATAATTTTACATAAAAATGCACTAACAACAAATGATTTAACTCCTCACGTGTGTCACATGGTGTTAGACAAGCACATGGGACTTGAAAGGGGAACAAAATTAAAAAAATAAACTATCAAATATCAACTTGTGAGTAACGATGGCCGATTTCTTTGAGATAATTACCAAGATTAATAAAAAGGGAAAAAAGGATAAAATAGATTCTTTTCTGAAAGCCATTCGTGTTCTAGAGGTTTTGTCCACCTCTTTATTTTATTTATTATTACCCTTTTCATAATTCTTATCCTATGTGCAATTAAATCTCACAATTCTATATATGTATGTAGATATATCATACAAGACACATTCTAAAGGACTGACTCATAGTGTATCAAAGAGGAATATATTGGGTAAAACTTATTATTAACCTTTGCATCATATATAAATAACATGCTTTACATAGTAGATTGTAATGGTCAATTCCAATTTCAACACTCTGTACTTTCATTATATATGCATGTTGGTACATGAATAAAAGTATGAAATTTTCATGATTAATTATTTCAAACATAAATTTAATTAAGAACACAAATTCATCATAAAAAGAATATACAAGCATATGATGTGATTAATAGACTTTGATATCACTTTTTGAAAATAATTGAGTCATAACAAGATTTTTTAATCACATAATACAACATGTATATATGTAAAATAATAAATCTGGTAATTGAACACATACCTGATGATAACTCGATATTCATAACTATTATACGTGGTCTTTATTTATGGTTATCTATGAGAGAGAAGAAAGAATAAAAGAAAAATGAGAAAAGAGATGAACTCCTTTTTACCCTAGATGCCGTCATTAGATTAAAGTTTGTTATCTCAATGAAGCAACAATGATAACATATAGGGTGAGAGGAGGAATCTTTCCTTGTGGGAATGAATTGGACTAGTTTTCTTATTATCAATAGCCTAACAAATAGAGCCAACATAACAACAAATCCACAAATAGCCGAAGTGCAATACTAAAACCCAATAACAAATTTGATAACATATTTGTGCTGGATAACAAATAATATTGAACATTTGGCAATTTAACGTGTAATAAATTAAATGACTATACTAGTCTAGAATATTATTCCAACAATTTATCCTTTACTTCAGTTGTTTGCCCACTTATTGTCACCGCCACTTTTCCTTCTATAAAAGCAGAGACAAAGTGTTAGTCTAAAATAGGTGCCCTAGAGTCAATTTGATTGGGCTCTATTGCATCTATGACTATATTTTCTGTATTGATTTGGATATTATAAAGGTTGTATATTTATCTTATATTACATATCATGTTCATCGAACATTGCATAATTAAGATGAAGTCCATGGTGAGAAGTCTATCTAATTAATCCTGTAAAAGGGTTATGGAATTGTGAGGGTGATTATCAATAATTAACTTCTACACTAAGATGACACTAGTCGAGATCTAATAACTGGGCATTATTAAGATTTGTTGAGACTAGACGATGTGGTATTTCTCATTTGATAAGCAGCTGACCCCACAAGCTGAGATGTAAGTGAGTTGCATCTGAATACACATGTGGACATGACTCAGTTATTTTGGAGAAATGTAACTGACAATCGTAATCTTGTCTAACCTATTTGGACATACTATATGGAGCTACATCATTAGTTAATCTCTAGTGGTGATCACATGACTGATTCTTTGACTTGAGATTTGTGAGATGTCTTTTACATAGAAGGTTATGCTTTGACCAAGTCAAACGTGACTCTAGCCATGAGGAAACTATAAAGGCTTGTGTTGGGCATTTCTAAAAATGTAGTTAGGCATTGCTTAATCAAAATAGGATTCATTACCACTCTTTAGAGTTGATATCCGACAGCCACTCAATAAATTAGTTTGACTCGAAAATCTTTGCATAAGGTAGAATCGAGACTCAAATGGGGATTTGAGTGCTTAGATTCATTTGAGTCAAATAATTTATGATGTCGAGAAACTATGATTAGTTATAGAGATTGACTGTCATCTATACCTTTGACTAATCTAGATATAGGTAATGAAAGGATTGTATCATGCATTAAGATCATTCATAGATAGGCTTGTCACCTTATTAACTCCTACCAAAATTTAGATAGCTATAATGGCTTGCTAAAGTCCGCTTATAACTTAAAGTCTAAGTGATTAATTTGGAGAAATTAATATACCTTCAAATGGTTTGAAGGGCATTTTGGATTTTTACCAATATTTTGGGGGTCATTGGGTCACACGTGCAACGAAAAATGCAATGGCCAAAGTTTGGATATGATTAATATCCAAGGACTAAACTACAAAAGGGCAGAAATCATTAGGACTGAAAATAGTTTTCACGGACCAAATTGCAATTTAATGAAATTACTGGGGACAAAATGTAGTTTATTGAAACTAAAAGGGGCTGATTTGTAAAAATGGAAAATTATTTTCCAGCAGCCCAATACGATGTCGTTTTGGCCATTTGAGGGCCGACCAAAATGATGTCGTTTCGAGCCCATATTTCCCTTTTACATTTCTGCATTTTTGAAAGGCAGAATGAGGCAACTTGTTCGGTGGGGATCGAAACCAAGGGGAAGAGTGAAACCGGAAAAGTTCTGGTACTACCAAGCCCGATTTCTTGGTACATCCAGCTCCACAAATTGCTAGTACATGGAGTGGAGCTGTAGCGGCCATTGGATGGCATTTTTCGGCATAGATCACCGGTAGAGGTAGAACATGTGGACTGCTACAATGACCGGCCATTCCACTGCATTGAGCTGGACTAAAGGTTAGTTTAACTCTCTCCTTTTACTCTGATATATGTATTTGATGCATTTAACACCTCAAACCAACGGGATCCGAAGTGGGTTTGTTCGACCCTTTTGAAATTTTTTTGAAATTTTCAGCTAGCTGGGGCCGAGCAAATCCAACAGTGGTATCAGAGCCTTATGTTGGTTCTTGAGGTTGTTTGTGCGTGTATAAGTGTTATACTTGCTGGATGGTTCATATATGTGATGTATGGTATGATGGCCGAAAATGGGCTTTCGGTAGATCTAGGTTTTTGCTTGAAAATCTTATTTTTGAGCTAATTCGTTGTTGTGTTTGTTGAATTTTGGCTCTAGAAAGGTTTCTAAATGGTCTAGACACTTTGATTTGGCATGAAATGGTGTTTTCTGGCCTGTTTTGAATTCGTCGGAAACTGGGTTTATGTCACTGGAATCTGGGCTTTTTCGAGATCACTGGAATCTGGGTTTTGGCTATCGGATTATGAAAATTTTGGCCAAAAACTAGAAAAGATGAAGAACACGGCAAGCTGGATTTGATCCAGCATTTTCCAATATTGCCCTTGGGATTTTCCAAAATGACAAATGTGTCCTTTACGCAGATTCCGAATCTACCCTCATCTTTTTGCAAAATTCCCAGCATGCCCTGATTTTTAAATTGCTGAGCGTGTCCTTGTACTTTTTCAAAAATCCCCAGCGTGCACCTGAACTTTTTAAAAAATGCCTAGCGTGTCCCTGAGGCAGAAAATCTGAAAAAAAAAATGTTTTTTATTTTTGAAAAAGGGTTAATTGTTAATATATTTGATATATTAATATTTTAGCCTAAATAACTTCAGAAAATGTTTCTAAAAATAATTTTGTGCCAAATTAAATTTAATGTGATTAAACTTGAGCTAAAATGATCAATAATTAATTTAAATTGTTTAAAGCAACAACAATTGATGCTAAATTAATTTTGAATTAATTACATATTGCATAATAAATGTT
>JANHAO010018410.1:0-13602 GCA_026873985.1 Saraca asoca
TAAATTAGCTCAAATCAATAAATTTGTTCTTTTGAACCTTCTCATTTTGACCTTTGAATGATCTTTTACATATAACTCAAAAGAACATTTGTGTTTTAAGCATGAAATTTGTTTAATTTGAAAATCGAGTTGAATAGCTTTCCAAGGACTACTTAATAAGGAAACAATAAAAAAGTTACAACTTTTTTAATTTATGTTTGGAAAATATGTTTTTTCATGACCAGTATTCCTAACCTATGTTAAATTTTATGATCATAACTCACAAATTAATTACCTTTTGACTTTGAAAACTATGGTATTTGAAAGTAGACTTGATTACCTTTCCAATGATAGGTGGTTGTTTTAAAACATGCTTAAAATGAAGAAGTTATAACTTTTTTCAATTGGGAAATAAATTCTATCATAGGAATCCATTTTGGAAATTGATTCTTGAGCTCGAGGGAAGGAATTGATTCCTACAAAAATCAAATGCTTTTATGACCTAAGAATCAATTCTTGGGTTCCTATTATTCCCAATTGATAAAAGACCTTAGGAATTGATTCTTGGCATAGGACTTCAAAAAATCAGTTGATATATAAGGACAAAAGACTGACTTAAATCTCATTTAAACACATTTTAATAAAATTATTTCTCTCCTTCTCTTCAACAAACCTTAGGCCCTAGCCCTTCTCTCTTGATCTCTCCAAGGATTCTTGAGTTTATTTCCCTTAATCCTCCTCTAAACTCTTGTTTCTTTTAAAACCCTCCTAAACATGATCGCTCTGTAGCCTTGAAGAACAAATTGGAAGAGGATTTTGGCTCAACTCCTCTTCCTTTGTTCTAACTTAAATTTTTGGTAAGGTTTCTTTAATTTCCCCTTTAAAATTTGAATTCTCCACATGTCCTAGTTTGATTTTCACTTCCTTTACGTAGATTTGGTTTGACAAAGGCCTAAACCCTTAAATCCCTAATCCAACTCAAAATTTTTTCACACCATTTGGTAAGGCCCCATTCGCCATGTCCTTATGACTTTGATGAATGTGGTTTGAATAATAGTTTATTAATATATATATGCATTTTTAAATTGCTTGGTCGGAAAATTCCTTGCTTAGAAGCATGTGTGATCTTGATTGAGAAAAGCACTCTCTTCTACAGTGAGTGGAATTTCTACTTCTATAAGTTACCATCTTGATATAAATTACTTATGATATTAAAGTACATATGTTTGATTTTGAAACAAATACCCTAAATATTTTCAAGAAATGAATTTAAGAGAGACTTTATTATAACCCATGTTAAGATCATGACTAGTGGAAACCAACATTCAATTGGGCTCCACAAACCTTTACCCTTTTGATTCTAATATTATAGATCCCTTTTCGATAAGCTTTCTTCTACATTACTTGTGACACTTTATTTTAAGTTTTTTTATTACAATAAGAGATTTCCCATTTGAGAATAACAGAAAGCATAAAAAAAGATTATGAGATCATTAAACATTAATAAACTTCTATTATATTTCCAAAAGCTAAAAGTATTATATTTGATCCAAAGTTTCAAAAGCCATAGAGTTGCAAAAACCAACTTTGTTGTCTACCTTTTCTAATCCACTTCTTTCTCTCTATTTTCTTTTTCTTTCCAAGCTTCTACCATCTCTTCTTCTTTCTCATCTTGGATTTCAAAAGAATTAGGCTAATTTATAATTTTATTTCATTTTAAAAGATAAATTAGTCTAATTAATGCCCTTGGACTATTTTCTTATCATTCAAACCTACTCACATCCACATCCAAATCTTACTACCATAGTTACATATTCAAATTGATCAAGTTTTTAATATTAAATGCCACTCTAAGGATCTATCCATCCCGTTGCCATGACAAGCATGACATAGGGGCCTTCTAATGGTTCCATACCTGCCTCATGTAGGACTTCACAACTTGATAAATTAAGGATCACCACATAATGAAAATGGATTACATAAATGCCTAAAGGACTCTCAAAGGTAGCTGCCCAGGTATCCACAAATATTTCAATTGGATTTGTCATCTTACTTTGGTGGAGATGGTGGTACTTTTACTTGAGAATTTGAAAAGTGGACCACGGAAGAGTAAATCCAGGATTAAGTGAGTAACAACCTACCTAATTTATGGATATATTAAAATAATTATATTATGTATACAAGTTTTCTTGAAGAAAGATGAGTTTATTAAAACCCTTTTATGCAAGAAGAATAACAACATTACCAAATAAGCCGAGAAATATAATCAGTTATCTTAGCATGTTTCCATGCTTTCTTATAAAAAAAAACCATGATTTTCCATATCTTAATTAAATTCAATTCCAAATCAATGAGTTAACAAGGACAATTTCAACACAACAATTTATATCAATTATAATAATATTTGGATTTCCTTGTGACTCCTATCCAACCTTATTTGTACCCACCTTCAACCTTATCCCTCCACACTAACCCTATTCGTACCCACCGCGAGTGTGCAAATCTGACTCATTAATATTTCACCTTCAACATTGCCCCTTTTTCGTCATAATTTCTCATATTATTCAAATGCTTTGAGAAACATTATATGCTCAAGTAACATAACCATTGCATAAACAAATATATGCATTCACATTATCATCATTCAACTATAACTTGCTTGTACTTACATAAAACAATCTTAACTAGGATAACATTGATGTAACATAAGATAGCAACGAGTTTTTAACCTTAATTATTTTCCAAAATAGAAAAAGGGGACCATCTGGAGGTTAAGAGCTAAGCTATCTCTAGAAGACCTTCCCAAAGCTAGTAGTCAATTGCTAGGCCTCAGTACTTGACTACTAGGCCTTACAATGTACAAACTCTATAATTTTCATGTAATAACTCATTCAAAACTCAACTATATCACATTGGCTTGTAAAAAAACTTCAGAGACTTGTAAATAAATATCATTCAAGCATTTTTCATCCACAAACACACAACTTTCATCATTAATCACAAATCAAATCAATTTTTCCCCAAATCTAATAAAAATTCCATGCTATTCACTTAACTTTTGAACTATTGAACATATTATTATATACAAGTATATATCATCATAAAAGTATGAAATTAACACAAAAAAGGTAGAAAGCCACTCATAAGTGATTGAAGAAGAAGTTGAGTTAAGATGAAACAAGATTGTTCAATACTTTTCAAATTAGAAGAAGATAAAAATTGAGTGAAGGCAAGGATTTATTGAACTTTTTCTTCATCTAAGACTCATATATTATCAAAACTTAACTCCAAAACTAAGAATACAACTATAAGATGAAGATCTAAGCCCTAGTTTTCAAGAAAATCTTCTGTAAAATTTTTAGGTGAATAGTGATAGAAATCTTCTAAAGCTTTAAGCTTTAATTTTTCCTTGATAAAATCATGAATAAGTTATATAGGGAAGATGAGGAAGTAGAAAAGATTAACACATATAAATTTCATGAATATCGGAGGTATAAAAAGTTCCTAACCTTAATGAGAGAAAGTACAGAGAAAGCTTCAAGTCTTCAATAGAGTTTCTTTCTCTTGCAAGATAGAAGTGTAAGGGAGATGTCGGAACAAATAAAGCTAAAAAATTGAAGAAAAAAGGGAAATGATACTAGCAAACTAGGGTAACATGGAAGAAAAAATGTGTGGCTCTCATTTTTTCTTCTTAAATAATCTTTTTATAATTAATTTTCTTTTCTAAAATTTTGAGACCACTCTGAATGTGGTCATCAACATCTGATGGCAACAAAATTGTACTAAAAATTAGTTAAATATATAAAGTTTCTAAAAAGTATAAATTTACCCATAATAAGTCATGACAATCGCATTTTTATTGCATTTGAAGTTTTATAGGAATAAAAATTTCAAAATATTTATTTTTGTTTTAAATAATTCAGAAAGGGTAGTCTAAGGTCTTAAGACCTTCTAAAATTTCTAAAAACTATTCAAATTATTCTTGACATAATCTTTACACTCCATCTTACAATTACAGGCTTTTACGATTTTCTAATCCCATTTTTTTTTAATTCTAAAAAGTCGGTTAATTATCTAAAATTAACTAAATTATTTTGAATGCATAACAAGCTCCTAATGAGCTCATATCTTTATTATAAGAGAAAAATACTTTGACCTCCATTGAATTTTAGTGAAATCACATGGATTTCCCCTCTAGTTTTAAAAGCTACCCAAATCTCTCTTGAAACATTAAAAAAAATATTACATTTAAATCCAAATTTAAAATTTTCTAAGTATTTTATGATCAAATATATGTTTTGATTAAATTCAAGCAACTAAATTATGAGTGATGAAAATGTCAAATTTTAATGTAAATGTAATGGTTTTTAGTTGTTTGAGCTTAATTAAAGCATATATTTGATCACAAAGTACTTAGTAAAAGCATTTAAAAGAAAACTAGCATGTCCAAGTATGTAAGTACTATGGAAATAAGAATCGTACCTCCAGCTATTGCCATAAATTGTCACTATGTTTCTAAGCTTTAAACAAAGCAAATGATCTTTATACTTGTTCAAAATTCCTCAAAGATGGTGTAAAAGTCAAGAATAGCCAAGCATGGAGCACTTTACAACCTTATGAATATTTAGAAGCCAAAACCAATGTCATCCCATCAAGATGTGACTTAGAGAGGAAGAGGGAATTCATGTTAGGTATAGACCACTCAATGTGTGCTCAAATCATAACTGGAAGGAGTGAATAGAGGAAGTGAATCAAAATTGAAGGTAGTTGTTTTGAGTAATCAAGAATAGGGGAATCAAAACCAGAGGCAACCATTTCAAGTAATAAAAAAAATAGAGGAATTAAAACTGAAGGTAGTTGTTTCACATTCTCCCACTTGGTCTGTACGTGTTATTTATAATAACACCTATAATGCATGAATTCATTTACTTAAATGAAGTAACAAAATAAATAGATCAAGGCGACAAGTCCTTTAAGAATGAGTATTATCTTCCTTGTATCATTATATGTTATGTTCTTCAACTTAATGCATAAAGCTTATGTTTATTCTCGGTGTCCAACAAAATTGTTATACTAAAATATAAATGTGTACATCATGATAAAGATAACAATACTGAGTTTCATTATAAATGATATAAATATTACACTAGATTTACTAGATGAAACTAAGCCCTATTCACACTACATGATCCTTAAGCTTCATTTGTGGCATAGCCCTATTCACACCACATGATCCTTAAGCTTCATTTGTGGCATCCCTTTAGTTAAAGGATCAACTATTATTGATTCAATGCTGAAGTATTCAATGACCACTTTATTTTCCTTAATACGTTCTTTGATGGCTAAATACTTAATGTCAATAAGCTTGCTTCAACTTCTATTTTTATTATTTTTAGCCATAAAAACTACAGCTAAATTGTCACAAAATATTCCCAATGGCCAAAAAATAGAATCTATAATTCTAAGCTTAGAAATGAAACTCTTTAATCATACACTATGCAAGATAGCCTCAAAATTGAAGACAAACTCAGCCTGTATGGTAGACATAGCAATCAACAACTATTTCACACTCCTCCAAGACACGAATCCTTCAACGTGCATGAAAATATAACCTAATGTTGATTTTTGTGAATCAATGCAACCAGCGAAGTCTAAATCAAAGTAGTTTACTATCTCTAGACCATCAATACGCCTGTAGGTGTTATGACCTAATTTTTTCTAACCATGACCAGTGTGAATATCAAATTCCAGTAGATAGTCATTAGTTTTTAATCTATTTTTTTTAGACTTTTATTTTTTTGAACTTTTTCTACTAAAACACCTTTCAATCTTTTTAATTGAATTTCCTTATTCTCAGGCGATTGGCTAAGAAATAATTAAGCATATAAAGAGAAAGATAGGCACATTGGAACATAATCATAATTCCATTTTATACATAAGGCTTTGCCTAACAAGACTCATGCTAATTTAACATACACTCAGTAAGTTTTTTTTTTTTCATCTAGTTTTTAACAGAACTGATACAAAGTCCAACCCAATTTAATATGATGACATATGAACTTGTTCTAGTACTTTTTTTTAGAGTACTTCCTATTGTAATGGTAAAAATATTAGTAGAAATTTCCATGGTTTGTTGTTCATCCTTACTTTTTGAGGTGTGAGTTATCGGCAATATTTTGGAAATTTGAAAAAATAATTCACAGAAGAATAAGTCTAAGGTTTAATGAGATAAATTTATATCTAACTTATGAATTTATCAGCATTCAGCCATATATTATACATCATACATCATATCATTAGAGAGCATAATTTAATGAACACATCATAAAAATCGAGAAAACTAACTTTTGAGTGATATCACAACACATTCTTATTGTCACATTACTCTCTAATCCCATTGGTTAATGATGCATGTAAGTATGATGGTATTGGGCTATGCAACTCTTTTATGTGGCTCATTATTATCAATAGCTCTTTTAGTCATTACATTTTGAAAAGTCATGAGGATTATTGGTAATAGCAATAATTTTTCTTTCTAAAATAAGTCATTTTCTTTTGCGGAGATCAAATACTTAAACAAGAGAAAGAATATTTCACAAAACATTTCCAACCATGATCTTCTCATGGCCTTAAAACATCTTCATTAATCATCACATATTCATATCACAATACCATATTGCTTTTAGCATTTCATAGAAATCAGTTTTCACATATATTCATGCCATATCATCATACTGTAATTTAGCATTTCACAAAATTTCAATTCATGCATAAGTAAAATAAATAATAACAATCAAAATCTTCTTTGTTACTCCTTTCTAGCCTTATACCACACAAACCCAACCTTTTCCTTCTAGGCACCGACCTAATATCGCTCACCATATTGGAACGTATAGATCCGGGATTCAGTTCATATATCTCATCTCATCCCATCAACATATCTCATTTTCATCATTTGTCATCAAATGTCTCGTGGGGAATTTTCAAACATGTCAAAAGTATCATTTCTTATCACAATCCTACCACCTAATTCATTTCTCCATTACCATCACAATCACACATTTTTATCATAGTATCATGATATTTGTTATTCATATTTTATTATTCTCATGTATCACATATTATTATCACTGTAATCATATTTCTTTGTCATCACAGATCATATATCATTATCTCATGAAGGATTTTCAAACTTAATAATGTTCTTACTCATAATATTTGTATCACAACAATCACATTCAATCATAATCTTACTTACATGGGTCACATTTCTTCACATCAATGTATAGACAAATAGCAAACTAATTCACATGCCTATACCATTATAACCACACATTCTCTATCACACTATCTTAATGACTATTCATATTGCTACTATAGCTTTTATGTATAAAATTGTTAGATTAAGTAATACTATTGTAAAAGTCACTTATTTAGGATTTCTTATATGTTATATGCAATTTGATTATATTTTATATGAGTTTAAATCCAAGGAAAATAAGAAATATCTTAAAGAAAAGGAAGTTTGAACTGATAAGTGCATAAAGTTTTGAAAGTGTGATCAAAATTATGAGTATGATCAATGAAGAAATTCAAGTAGAATCAAAAGGTTTAGGTGTGAAAGATTACTTTAGGAAAATTAATTAAAAATGCGAGTCTACTCGCCAAAATGTGCAACCATTCGGGAAAGTCCCCTTATAAATGTGATCAAAATCACGATCAGGATCAAAGAATAGGGAGGGCAAGATCGATCCAAATTACCCAAATCTAGTTCAAATTTTGATTTGGATCATAAAAACAAGATAATTGGGTTTTTGCAAGCATGATCACAAATCCTATTCAAAAACTATGATTCAACTCGCACAAATAGGAATTTCATGGCAGCAGTAGAAAAATAAGGGAAAAACTCATACTGACTTGTAGCAAGCCAAAGGAGTTCAACTTAAGTTATTTAAAAAGTCTAACAAGCACAAATCTTAGCTTTTCCCATCCGAAAACAAACCATCATAACATGAAGTTCATTTAAACTCAAACTTTGTCATATAATCATAATTGTCAATTTCTCCAAAACTTACACCATATTTAATATATCTAAAACAATAATCACATAAAAATTTACAAGAAAGATAAGAATCACTCCCCTTGACAGCTAAAATAAAAAATCACAACTAGCCCTACAAAATCATCTATATTTCTTCAAGAATAAAAAGAAAAGCACATTAGCTTCAGATTTTCCAAGGTTTTCTCTCTTTAACCAATTATATATATAATTAGATTATAGTTCCAAGGCAACAAAACAAGCTATATCTAACAAAGTTAAGCTCTAAAACACCAAAAAAATTGAATTAGTTCATGGGTTGAATAATGTCATAAATAGTGATTGAAAATTTCAAAAATTCATAATTCAAATTTTTCTCTATAAATTAGTAAGATCTTGGTATCAATTTAAAGAGAAAGAAGAGAGGAATCAACTATAAAAATAAGAGAAAATAATATCGAAGAATGAAGGCTTACCTCTAGAGAGAGAAAAAACTATAGAGAGAAAAAGAGAGTGCAATGTGTATTTTTGCATGAAGTAATTGGATGAAGCCAATAAAAAGAAGAAGGGAATTGACTAAAGAGTCATATTTTAGGAAAAGAAAAAGTTAACTTGAGTCTTTGACTTTTTCTTATTAATAAATATTTCTCTCTTCTAAATTTCAAGTCTGAATTAGACGTATTCATTGATCACTAGCGACCATAAAATTTTACCACAAAATAGTTAAAATTAATTACATTTATAACAATTATAATTTTTTATCTATTAGGCACTCACAGCCCTAGTTTTGGTCTTTCCAAAAAATTTTAAAAATTAAATTCAAAAAACACAAATTTAATTTTCTGGGCATCTATAGTGGAAGTTTTGATTATTTGATAATTTCTAAATTTCATATAATCTATTTTTATCATATTCAAATACTCTATATCTCAAAATTTATAGTTTCCAAAATTTTTGAAAATTTTAATTTCCTTTATTTTTCATATTTGTAAAGGTATTTTATTGCCAAACTTAATTTTACAAAATCTGGAATATTACGGTAGGTAAGCAAATAGTCTCTAGTCTTTTTAGGTACCTCATTACTTTTTTTGTAACTCTTCAATAATCTATACCTAGATTACTTTGATATATTCCAAATATTCCAATAGCAAATGTAATGTCAGGTCTTGTACAAATGTGAGCATACATCAAGCTTCTGATAACATAAGCATATGGAATGTTCCATATCTTTTCCTTTTCTAAATCATTCTTAGGGCATTGATTCAAACTAAATCTATCCCCTTTTATAATAGGTGCCACACTCAGTGAATAATCTTTCATTTGTAATCTCTTTAAAACCTTATTAATATGGATTTCTTATGTAGAACCAAAGCAAACTGAGATTTATCCCTATAGATCTTAACGCCAATGACATAAGATGCCTCATCTGTATCTTTCATATCAAATTTCTAAAGAGAAATTGTTTTACTTCATATAACAATCCTTTATCAATGATTGCAAGTAAAATATTATCTACATACAACGCAAGGAAACAAATTTTACTCTCACTAACCTTATGGTATATACACTGATCCATGATATTCTCTTCAAAACCAAATAAAGTGATAACATCATGAAATTTTAATACCACTCACTAGAGGCTTGTTTTAGCCTATATATAGACTTCTTAAGCTTGTAAACTAAATGCTCACCACCACTAAGGGAGAATCCTTATGGTTGTTTCATATAAATCTCTTCCTCTAGATCACCATTGAGGAACGCAGTTTTCACATCTATTTGATGTAATTCTAAATCAAATTGAATTACCAATGCCAAAATAACACAGAGAATCTTTCTTTGATATAGGAGAAAAAGTCTCCGTGTAATTGATTCCCTCTTGTTGAGTGAATCCTTTAGCAATAAGTCTAGCCTTATATCTTTCAATGTTTCTTAATGAATCCTTCTTGGTTTTAAAGACACGTTTACATGTAATGGCCTTTGCACTAGTAGGCAACGGAACAAGATCCCAGATTATGTTAGATACCATAAAACTTATCTCATCCCTCATAACATTGGACCATAACTCAGATTCCTTGTAACTTATGGCTTATGAAAACATTTTAGGGTTATCTTTGCCTCTAACATTATAGTCAAACTTTTATAGGTACACAAGTTAATAATTAGATATTACCAATCTTCTATCTCTAGTTGATATTTTTAATGTTGCATCATCATCCTTCTGGGAAGGATGTTGTGCAACTAGTATGGGGTTAACTAAACTATCATCAACAATTTGTGGAATCTCAAACACCCGTTTAGACTTGAGGGGTGTTACATAGCTCAATCAATCCATCACTTAAGGTGGAAGTGTGATCACTCCCATTAATCAAATCATTCTTAAGAAATTTCATATTTCTTGATTCTACAAACCTAGTCCTATGAGATAGATAATAAAGCTTACACCCTTTAAACCTTTTAGCATATTCAACAAAACAACCACTAATAGTACTTTGGTCCAACCTTCTTTTCTTATGGATTATAAACTTTTACCTCAGACAAGCATCCTAAAAGGTGCATATGTCACAAACTTAGTTTCCAACCTTTCCATAATTCAAAAGGCATTCTTGGAACGGCTTTGGTTGGAACTTGGTTAAATATATACATAGTTGTCTTAAGGGCTTCAGTCCATAAGGACTTATGAAGCTTAAGCATGCTCTAAATTATGTCTAACAAAGTTTAGTTTCTTCTTTTTGTCACACCATTTTGGTTTGGAGACCTAGGCAAGGCGTATTAGGCTACTATCTTATGCTTTTGAAGAAACTATGCAAATGGACTAGGTGTTTATCCATCTTCAATGTACCAGCCGTAATGTTCTCAAACTCTATTAGATTTCACTATCTTTATTTGCTTACTGCACTATCTCCTTACCTCTACCTTAAATACCTTAAAGGCATCTAATGCTTCATTCTTATTATAAAGTAGGTAGAGGTACATGTATCATAAGTAATCATTTATAAAGATGATGAAACACTTCTAACCATATGCATTTATATCTAGACTACATATATCTATGTGTATGATATCTAAGAAATCTGAACTCCTCTTGGTACCTTTCTTTGACTTATTAGTCTACTTGCCCTTAATGCAGTTTTTACAAGTGTCAAAATTTGTGAACTCTAGAGTACTAAGTACTCCATCATTTACTAACCTTTTAATCTTTTCTAAAAACATGTGCGTTAATCTATGATGCCATAACATAGAGGAATTTTCATTCACAATACTTCTTTTAATACCAAAGTTTATTGCAGACGGGGTATTATTTTACAGGTTAATTTGAAAAAAATCATCAAACATAGAACCAATACCAACAAGCTCAATTTTATAATATAATTTCAAAAATTCCATTTGAAAAATTAAATGAGAATCCAAGTGGTACAGGTCTTGAAACAGAAATTAAATTCCTAGAAAAACTAGGTACATAGAGGTCTTTTCCAAATCTAATACAAAACCACTATTAAGAACTAAACAATATGTCCTAATAGCCTCCGCATGTGAGCTCATATTATTTCCAAAACAGATGTTCTGCTCACTTTCCACTGACTTCATATGGTTTAGAATTCCCTACTAATTATTTGAAACATGTATTGAAGAACCAAAGTCAATCCACAAAGTATTATGAGAAACATCAACTAAATGAGATTCATAAAATAGAAATGAGATTGAATTACCTTTCTTTAGTAGCAAAGCCTTAAACTTTACATAATCCTTATTTATGTGTTCCTTCATATTATAGAAGAAGAACTTAGATTCCTTCTTGAATTTAGTTTGGGTGGATACTTTACCCTTTCGCTTCTACCTAACTTAGTTCTTATTCTTTTATTGTGTCACAACATGTGCACTCTAACGTGAATCCATAAATAGTTTACCTTCCTCTTAGATATATATGGTCAAAAGTTCATTAATAGACCATTTGTCTCAATGGTCAAAAGGGTTATACTATTAAAGAGGTAAGTTCAAAACAAAATGTATAAGAAAAGATTCTAACATCTCAATCTCAAGTTCCTTAAGTCGAACCACTATATCCTTTATTTGCATGATGTGCTTATGCAAACCATGAACCTTGATGAGCCTCATTAATGATAAATGGGTCAGTAGAGTGCTAGCTAAAGCCTTATCTAAAGACTTAAATGTTCATCCATAACTTTTGGTAATTCTTTAATAGTGTCACATTCACCGATCGAACCACATATACTAGTAGACATTTTGCTCTTTATATATATTATGCTGAGGTGATTGGATCGCTCTCAATGTTCATAAAGACCAATTTCAACTTGTGAGCTAATGCCATTGGGTTTAGGAAATTTGTCTTTCCTAATAGCGTAATCTATATTCATCCACCCTAACTAGAGGAAAATTCTCTCCTTGCAGACTTTATAGTTATCTCTATTAAGGTTAGGCATATCATTCTGGATATTTGGGAGGTTAATAGATTGAATAGATGCATAAATAAATAAAAAGACAACTTTACACTAAAATTGAGATAAATATAAATTGCATGAATTACCCATTTAAAGTATGCCTCCAAAATTACAAATGAAAACTACCTATGGGTTACATTTTTATTCAAAACTTAGGCTAAATGATAAAATTAACAAATTTCAATCCTCTTCAATCCCTATAGGTAAATTAAGAAGTGTTATAGGTATTTTCTGGTACTACAAAATAGGCTGACAAAAACTTAGTAACAGACTAAATCCAAGAAAGAAAAGAGCTAAGCCCTCTAGGCCACTATCTGGGTAAGCAACAGAATGAGGCAAAGTCTCGGCTCGCCAAGGAACAAGACCCTGCTCGCATAACTGGCAGCTTGCTATACAAGCTCACATTGCCAGAAGCGAGCTCGCAAGGATCATTTTTGCTAACTGAAGGGCAACAGTGACCAGGAGTCCTAGCTCGTGAATATCACACCTCGCTCAAATAAACCACGAAACAGCAACCCTCTCATACTTAGTGTGTAGGACTAGCCTGCAAAAAGTAGCACCAAGGGCCCACCGACAGAAAGTAAGGTTCAGAATTCAGCCACCAATCTGTAGAAGATATTTTACAGTAGTCTTGGTTATCTTGTACATTTATTTTAATGTAACAAAAATACAAATTGAGTAATTACCATTGTAATTTCCTCAGCCTCTATAAATAGGAGGAGGGAGATCATTGTAAGGAAGCTGAAAAAGTAAATATACTGAAACTTTATAGAAATTCCTTTAGATCAATACATTATCATGGATGTTGGGACTGGTACTACCCAATTTTGGTCAAATCACATTAAAAATACTGTGTGTCTTTGCTACTCTTCCTCTGATTTCTCTTCATTCTTCATTTGCAACAACCAAAAAGCAGTTTTAGTCCATAAGTACTCTTTTGATTGGCTGGATTCTAACAGAACCAAAATCCACTGTCAACAAGAAGGAAAAAAGTTTGCTATTTCATCCTAATTATACTTACAAATATGATAAAAATTCCTGCAGGTAGGGATGCTAAACGGACCGCCGGTCCGCGGGCCTCGCGGACCGGTCCGCATTTTTTCGCGGACCGGACCAAGCAAAACTTGG
>JANHAO010018411.1:0-13614 GCA_026873985.1 Saraca asoca
TGATTGGCAGTTTGGAGCTACTACTTATTTTTACTTGATCTCGTTCCTAGAATCAAGGCTTTAGGTTCAATTTCATGTTTCTTGTGTTCATTTACAATCACATGTATAGGTGTAATATATTCATTTCTGGTTGCCTATTCTTGTGACTCTCCATTGTCTCACTGTACCATTGGACACCCATGAAATTATTGGTAGAGATTGGTTCTGCTTGAATGTTTTTCTTCAGTGTGTTGTAGTATATGCAACTGGTTTTGGGCTTTCAGATGACTCCTGCTTGTCAAAATATCTCGTTTTATTCACCAAGTTGCTCTTTTGGTAGTAAAAGGGACCTAAAGCAGTAACGAGAAATATCGTACTCGCCTTGCTGATGCGCTCCAAAGATTGCTTTCACTTTTTTTTGGCCGTACGAAATGAAATAGTCCAACAAAAAGTGTAGGGCGTTGTAGGCATCTGCATATTATTGTCCAAATCCAAAGGGATGAATGGATGACATAAGTTCACGAAAATGACATTGTGATTTAAAATCATCTATCTTTATGACCCTTCTAGCTCTTTAGTCTCGTTGATAACTTTTGCTTGCTTGTTGAGACCATAGCATACTAATAATGGAAAAGAATTATTAAGCCATTTATTTGTTTTTTTTTTCCCTGAAAACAGATGGATAAATTATTATCTTATCTAATAGGGTATTGAGAAGAGGACTGAATCGAAAATCTGTAATTTTCAGGTTTAATCAGCTTTTGTGTTGTCGTTTATTCAATTGAAGTTTTATTTAACTTATTCAGTTTTTCCAAAAATACTGCCGATGACGAATTAGCCAAAGGGACCTGGTTGGTAACATCACGTCATTGCCATGGGTCCCATCCCAAACAAATTTCCAGAAGAAAAAAAGAGAGGGTCTTGGACTCTTGGCATTTTACGTGTCCATTGCAGTTGCAGGTGATATTTTATTATGTTGCGTAATTCTACAGGACTATAAGGGTTGAAATTAAAACACACAAGGCTCTAGATTATGTTGTAGCATTTTATTAAATAATAATTTTAAGAAAAAATTTTAATCATCAATTTATTTTGAAAACAACCTACTTAACCGGTAAGTTAATGAAACTTCTTGAAAATTTGCATTACTTGGTTCACGTGAAAGAGTCAAGAGATCCTTCTAATTACTCTCCGTCTGTCAACGTTGGCACAATCAGCCTTGGCCGGCATTTGATTTAGTTGATTCGTTTCACCAATTTCTCCGACAAGTTTCTCAAAGCCATCTCAATTTGTCATGGTTTACAAAAACGCGCTTCCAGCTTTCTCTAAATTGAGCCAGAACTAATTCAAGTTTTATAAAATAAAGTTATAGTAAACTATTGTGATTATTATTTTTTCATAGTATCAAATTTAAAATTTTAAAGTTTTCTAAGATTAAATTACAAAAGTTAAAACAACTTGTAATAACAGGTAAATTATATGTGTCCTAAAGCACAATGAATACCATAGAAATCTCCCATTTGATTTCTTACATGTAGGTTAAGAGTGAGAGTTGTGTACTAGTCATGGTAACAAATATCATTCTCGCCTAAGTTGGTTGGGAATAATGTTTTGATTAGCAAAATTTCTCGTGGGAAATTTCTTCGTAATAATGTGAAATTTGAAGTGTAGAACACGTGGTGTTCTTGTTCTTGACTTTTATGACACTTACTTCAACTGTAAACCTTTTGCACATAAACTTATACTAAGGTCTCTTTATACTAGTGTTTGGAATTGCTATCCACCCAGTAATCACCATTAAAATATTTTGGTCGTTGACTTGACTTATGTCAATGACTAAAGAGTCTTCTGCGTAATTTCCCACTGCACGCCGAAGCGACTCTTGACAAATAGCTGGCGAATTTATCCATCCTTATTTATTAGCGAGAGTAGGTGCAACTTTGAAGCTTACCAATCCAATCCAAAGCAGCACCGACCAGGAGACTTTAATTTGTCGTCAACGAGGAAAGGCAGTTGGAGTTAGGGAGCATGCATCCTCGTCATCATCATCATATTGTCACCTGCTTTGGTTTTCATAGCAATAACTTCGCAGCTGTATTGGTGTGTGAGGTGGTCTCATTGATAAATGCCGAATTAAGTGCATGCCTGCCTTCTTTCCTCCTCATTCTAGATGCATTCACATGTTGATAAACAATAATAATAGTATACCATACAATTTACAATCCACCAATCAGAAATTGAGATCCTTTCCAATTATTTGAACTTTCATAAATTAAATTCGAACAATTCATTTTGCAATAAATCTCCTTATTCATTTAATTTGTGCAAAACTATTTATGTAGTTAGTGATAAGTCTCTTGTCTACAAGAGGTGGTGTTGGTGATCTACACAAGGAACAAACATGGGAGATAGTGGTCGGAGGTCATTGGAGGATTCTCTAATGTTTCAATTAGTAAGGTGTAGGCAAAATAACTTAAAATGCTTGTCTTAAGGTTTTGAATGCATACATGATGGATCTTCTATGGCCATGCATGTAAGAGTATGGTCAAGGGATCTAGATAAGGTTGCATGATTAGTAGTTGTATAGAATGGTGACATGGTAGGAGGTATAGTACTACTTGTGTGTTTGATGATGGTAGTGACCCAAGGGTAGGGGTAGTACTGTTCTAGTATTAAAATGTGTCGAGTTGTCAATATGGATGGGAACACGATGAGATGGTCACTTGAGTGTGCACTTAACTGGGATGATGGCGTGAGGCGAAGGTGGTCTATCATGGGGTAAGTGCTTGTCGTGTTATGTGATGGGATTGGTGGTGATGGGCGAGAACCCAAGGTGGTGAGGGGGTTAATAGAATTTTGGATGATATTACTTGCCCCTTTGCGCTCTGGATTATGTGAAAGGTTAAGTCGTTTATTTTTCCTTACTAACGTGGGGTGATAGTTACTATATGACTTTTGTATGGCTGATGGGTACGCACAATAAATGCCTTGTATTTTTCCAGGTACATCATTATTGCAATCTTTTCAGTCTCTTGATCTAAGTTGTTGCTTCACAATGGCTTGTGTTGGGTTTATCTTGACGGTTGGATCGTAAGAGGTATATAAGCTTAGCTTTCTTCTTTTTTTCTCCCTCACTTCTTTTATTCAAAATTTTTGAGTGCATTTGAGAGCAAAATAGAGCTTGAGTCAGAACCTTCTTTGCAACTACCTATCATTTGCAATTCTTCATTTTGAGGTTTGCTAGTTTCTCAGTGGTCTTCTGTTTCCTTCTAGCTTCGACTACGGCTGTGGTAAGTTGGTCATCTCTTTCTTTCATTTTTGCATCCTTTGGATGGCTCGTTGTGTCTGCTTGAGTTATTTATGCTCTTAATGATGTTGCTCTATTATAGTTTTTGCGATTGCTCCCATGACCTTATGCTTATGCATTGTTTTTCAGGTATGCTTACTTTCTTGCTTTTTAGTTGATTTTGTTGTTTGTTTGGGCTGAGTAGTCATGGTGTCTCAAGGGAGCAATGAAGGATGTTTTCTTAATGCTAAGGCCAATTTGGTAGTCCCTGTGATAGCTCAAAGGGGAGGATTTTAATTTTAGATGGGTCTGACTTAGCGATGATGAACACAGTTTCTATATATATATATATATTAAATTCTTTTATACTTATTTTATCATGTTTATGTGTTTAATTGGATACTTGAAATTAGTTTTGTGATTTACTTAGTTTTTGTGTTTGATTAAATTTATTCGATAAATTTACACCATTTCAGATTTTTAGGCATATCTTAAGTTCTGAATCTCATTTTTAAGTGATTCTTATGTCATTGAAAAGCTAAGAGAAAGATTTAAAAAATTCATGAGAGCTTAAAGCCCATTTCAAAAGTTTTGGAGGTCAATTAAAGCCTGGAAGCCAAAACAGAATGCAATGTTGTGACCCAAAATCAGTTTTAGTATTTTCATCATAAATGGAGCTTTACCCATCATTTTAGTGCAAAATTAAGCTCATAGAATAAGTAAATCCATTCTAACAACTATCATGAATGGATTGAGGGCAAAATACATCATTTTAAATTAGTTATGTGGCTGTGAACTTAAGTGCTAAATCCTACTATGAGTTGGACTGCTTTGAAAAGCTGTATCGATTTTTAGCCCATAAGTTGAGCTAGGAGTCAATTTTTTATGCAAGGTCAAGGCCATTAGACTCCTAATTGACTAAGCCACCTTTCATATGAAGGGATCCATGTCTAATGAAACCTTCTTCCAACCTAATTAATAGCCCAACCAAAAGGTAGTGCAGTGAGGCTATAAATAGATAGTTAAGCCTTATTTGTAATAACTTTTAAATTATTTTCTATATTATCTCTAACTTTGGGAGAAAAGGAGCTCTACTAGGACAAGACTTTAGCCTTAATTATGCTTTTTCTTTTTCTTTTATTTTCCTTTTTATTTTTGTATTAATAAATAGCTAAATTCTTATTTCAATCAAAAGGAATTTTTGCACTAATTTTTTCTTGACTATGAAACTTGTTCTTAATTCTAATTTATCTCTAATTTGATTCTCTTAGTTCTCTGATTTTATTGCTTATGATTGCATTGTTTGATTATTTAATAGGGTCAATTAATTAATTAGACAATATGATTTAATGCTAGTAGGATTTCTATAGGCAATTTTATTGTTTGTGGCTGTTTGGCTGTGGGATAGCAATATGGTGTTAATTTGTTATTGGGTAAATCAATTCTTTTAGAAAATTGAAGGTAGTTAGTTAATTTTATGTTGGGGGTGAATTAATTAGAATTTGTGTTTTCAAAACTTAATGTTATTGGTACATTGGTTGGGGTGCTGGGCTTTAACTAATTTAGTAATAAGAGCCAATTGAGTGCTGGTCTTGGTTGACAAATTTAGAAAAAAATTAACAAGAATTAATTAGATATTATACTTAATTAATATCTTGGTTAAGTGGTCAAAATGGAAATAAAATAATACTATCAATAATCGGTCATTGAATTGGTTATAGGAATCCTTTGTATTGAGCTTTTATCCAGTAGTTTTCCTTTTTCTTTTTTTTTTTTGTTTTGTCATCATTAAAGCTATTTGATTTAATTATTAGCCTGATTAGATAGTATTTCCCCCCCCCCCATTTTTTTACTATAAACACATAGAATCACTAGTCTCTATGAACATACCTGGACTCGCCCTAGCTGCTAGTTTAAATAGTTTAGTATTATTTTTGGCCAATTTTGATAGTCATCAAATTTTAGCACTATTGCTAGGGACTAGTTGATTTTTTGTGTATTTTTAGTTATATATAATATTAGGATATCAATAATAGTATTAGGCTTTAATTTCAGTCCTTACCCTCTATTTTCCCCCTGTTCTTGCCTAATTCCCTTAGTTTTTTTATTTTTCCGATAGGGTCGGGTGGTAAAATGTTTTGTGGAATTATAAGCTCAAATTTGTTAAGTCACCTATTTAAGGCCTTTTGAGCAAAACTCATTGCATTGCTATAAGCCCCCACCTATTTTTGCGAAATTCCATCATCTTCTATGATTTTCAATTTTTTTAGTATTTTTTGAATTATTTTGCTATTTTTTCTATTTCAATTCTTTTAGTTTTTGATTACTTGCTAAGTCTTTTTGTGCATAAGTCAATCCTTTAATATTTCTGAGCTAATATATGATCCAAAGATTGAAGGAATTTTGCAGGAATTGATAAGAGGGAGCATATACCAATTTGGCCTAATTCAGGACCCTTTATCAGCATTAGTTTCAATACCTTCCTTTCCATGTTCTAGCACTAAAATACATTTGTTTTCTGCAAGTTGATCTCCCTATTCAAGCATAGAGAACATGACATTTTATCAAAGAACTTTGAAGGAGTTAGTTGCTTTAGACATCAACCAGTAGTCCTTGTGCATCAACTACCCTGAAATTAAAGCTGCATTTGAGCTGAAGTCTAGTCTGATTCACCTACTGCCTACATTTCATGGTCTAGCTGGAGAAGACCCTTATGAACCTTTGAAAGAATTTCATGTGGTCTACTTAACCATAAAGCCTCAGGGAATCTTAGGGGAGCACATCAAGCTAAGAGCCTTTCCTTGCTCTCTAACTGATTCAGCTAAGGATTGACTCTACTATCTTCCTCTTGACTCCATTAGTATATGGCATGAGATAACCAAACTCTTCCTTGAGAGGTACTTCCATATTTCTAGAGTTGTCAACATCAAGAAGGAAATTTGTCATACCCCGATTCATGGAACGTAACTGGCATAGAAGGTTACCATCAGGAAACCTTCTACAGGCCTTACAATGCAATTAACATGCCAATGACTCACTATTTCATCAATGCATGGTGAAATATTTATATATTAAATTCTATTAAAAATTCGACAGAGTTTTCTTTGTTCTTCAGACATCTGCCCATAAGGCCTATACAACAACGCAAGGACTACACGCCCACCACAACTTGTATAACATCATAATAATATTCAGTAGCCCAAACTATACAATTTACATTCTATTGGGCATCCAACAATCATATACAATACATGCATATACAATCCTTCCAACTGCCATTGATTTCCATCATTTATATACCTTTAATCTCTATAGGAACAATCCACTCAATCCAAGAGCAGATCTGGAACCAGAAGGGTGTGGAGCAACTGAAGGAATATCCTTTAGCTCTAAAAAACATGAAAATGAAGGAGTGAGTTTCATGGAAACCTAGTGAGTAAACAATCCCATGATCACCCAAAAACCCCATTTAAAAATCATGTTTGAAAGTATATAAATATATATATACTGTCGTGAAGATATGCTTACCCGTTTTACAACCATAATCTCAAAATAGATTCGACAATTTCCATTCATCAAGTTAGTTAAACAATTGGATTAAGATATTTAACAAAATGCGATCAGCACAAGACATGATATTATAGAAAATATCCATCATGATGTAAACGTAAGAAAATATACAATAAAGCATTTAAAATACAACAATAGTCACATAACAACATACTCAGCTGAAATCCCAAAAAGGGCAACTCCAAGAGGGAACCACCCAATATAATCTTGATCCACCGGGCACGTCTACTAGATGATCAACCCTGTCCCACCTTATCTCTCCATTACATATACACAAGTGCACTCGTGGGTATCCAATGAATTCCCTAGTGATTCCAGAACTTTTTTTCAAAATCTAATTATATCACGTAGCATAAAATTCTTATTCGGGTAAGTAGTATTTATCAAAATATACATAACTTGTTAAAGCATTTCTGTATCCATTCATCATATAGAAAAGTAGTATTGTCAATTTCAATAATATAAAGCAAGATGGAAATGCATAAATTTATCACGACAAACCATTTCATGTACACACATATAACATATAAATATATTTTTAAAACCAGTTTAATGTATATGAAAAATTCCATTATTTAAAAGGATTAATAATATTTCATATAATAAAACTATTTTGTGTTTACACATAGGATTGTTAAGTGAGGAGGATTATCCACTCACCTTAGAAAATCCTTAGAAAGCTTAGCTAGCTAAACCTCCAAAAATCTGACGTGGATGAGCTTATTTTGTCTAAAGAAATATATCTAGATCGAATCCACAAGAAAAATTTCAACTTTCATCAACTTTGCACAATAAGGGTTTTAACTACCCATAAGGGTTTTAACTACCCATCTTGAAAACTTATTATAAATTTACTATAAAATAAATCTTTTATTCTAAGGTTACTTACCACCTTCCAAAGTGTAGGTGAGGAGCTTGGCTGGAGCTGGATCGTCTCTGGTGAGCCTATTGGAGTTGTTGACTGAACTACACTATTGAGGGTTTTCAACATAAATATCTTGAAAACTAGCTATAGGGTTATTATAAAATAAATCTGATGATTTAGAAATACTCACCGGAGTCCAAAGTATAGGTGACTAGCTCACTGTCGATGGAAGCTTCGCTAGCAAGCTGATGGAGGAACTGACTGAACAGTGTAGAAACTGGGGAGAAACAACAGTGCAAATCTGCAGCTGGACTTAGCAAGCCTCAGGGAAGCTAAACGGAAATCGGATCTCACCGATTTGAGGGAAAATAATAAGCCAAACAGCAGCCATGGCAAGGAGGCTTTCAACCCTATCATTGGAGCAGGAGAGGGAACGACTGGCTGACTACACACCAGAGAGTTGGAAAGGTGGAACACAAGCTTTCCAGACAGAGGGAAAAGTTGAAGGAGAAGACCGGCCAGTGGGTTGATTACAGTAGCCACAGGAAGCTTCAGCCGAAGCTGCAAAGCCATAAAGAAGGAAGGAAGCCGGTCGTGCGATGGCTGAACGTCCTAGCTCACTGAAGTTCACCGAAAGAGAAAGCCAGAAGTGGTGGACCGAAGAGCGACTGATGGACGGAAAGTGCAGGGGAAGCTTTGAAAAAATCTAGAAAGTTCACGAGGAAGAAAAGTCGACTGGGGAAAAATTATATATAGAAAAGGAAATGGGAAAATTTGCACTTTTACCCCATGAATTTCCACCGACTTCAAATAAGTCCTTCTAAAAAATAAGAAATTACATTATGGCCCCAATGAAATTATAAAATCTTCACTTTGGTCCCTCAGCTAGCATTTTCCATTTTTTTTTAGGCATTACAAAATTTGCAGCATTAAGTAACAATCTGGAGTAGTGATGGCAATGGGTCGGGTTCGGGCGGGTATGATAATACCCATACCCGTACCCGCCAGAAAAATTTATACCTATACCCTACCCATACCCGCGAACACTGTAGCGGGTACAGGTACGGGTTTATACCCGCAGGTATGGGCATACCCGTCAAAATTTGAAAAAAATAATAATTTTTTTTCAATAATATTCACAGGTACAAATTTATACATGCGGGTATGGATATACCCACGGGTATACCTGTTAAAATGACATCGTTTTAAAAAAAAAATAAATTTTTTTACTTAAACGGGTACGGGTATGAGTATTTTTTCATGGGTACGGATTTATACCCGCGGATATATGGATATTTTTTTTGCAGGTATGGATTTATACCCACGGGGATGGATATGCCCGTGGGTATAGCCGCCAAAATGATATCTTTTTGAAAAAAAAATAATTTTTTTTATTTGAACGGGTATGCCCACGGATTTTTTCTTATACCCGTACCCGTACCCGTATCTGTTACGGGTATGAAAATCATACCCGTACCCACCCACGAATAATTTTTTTCATAGCCATACCCGCCCATCACGGGCGGATATCCACGGGTAAAAGGGTATGCGGGTAAAATTGCCATCCCTAATTTGGAGAAACCTTATATGAGTACTGGGAGAGATTCAAAAGGTTGTGTGCAAGCTACACCTATCACCAAATTATGATTAGCTCTTCATCCAATATTTCTATGAAGGCTTCCTCCTTATGGATAGAAGTATGATTAATGCAATAAGTGGAGGAGCCTTAGTAAACAGGACACCTAATAATGTTGCAAGGATGCTAATATCCAACATGGTTGCAAACTTAAAGTAGTTTGGCAGCAAATCAGACTATGTCATGAAGAGAGTCAATGAAGTGCATACATCTAACCTAAAGAGGCAAATGACAAACCTCACTCATATAGTACAATAGCTCATTGGATAGGAACAAGAGGCATAATTGTGTGGCATCTGCTCAGCTTTTAGACATAACACTTAGACATGTCCTACCTTTTTCCCAAAGGCTAACCCTTTCCAGTAAGTCCAAACCATGGGAGATTTCCAGAATAATAAAAGATTCCCAGACTAGACCTAACATGCATATAACCTTTACTCCAATATATATAACCCTGGCTGGAGAGATTACCCTAACCTAAAATATGACAATCAAGCTGGACATCGGAGTTCCTATTAGTAACCTCCATATAAGATGCAATAGCTAATCCAAAATTAGATTCAACAGCAACAAAACTAAGCCATACCATAATAGAACTAGGATTTAATGTCAATCCAAACCTTAATAGACTTGATGAAAAATATGGCTCAATAGAACCTACAATTCTAGCAAAAAATTAGAGAAGAGATTTAGTAAATTAAGTAGGATATTGGCACCATTAACAATATATTGTAGATAGTAGACACTAGGATAACTAACTTAGAAAATCAAGTTGTTATCAGCAAACTGCCTTCCCAAACAGTGATGAATCCTGGGGAAAATGCATGTGCAATGTTGTTAAGGAGTGGCTAGGAATTAGAAATCAGAGACAAGCAACCAATTTTAGACTAAAAAAAGGTAGAGACTTTTGACCAAGTAGGTAGTTCTCAACTAATCTATCCACCTTACCTCTCCTAAGTAGACTTGCAAAGCAGAAAAAAAGACCAAGACAAAGACATCCTAGAGACTTTCAGAAGCATTGAAGTGAACATTCCCCTATTAGATGTGATCAACCAGATCCTGAGGTATGCCAAGTTCCTAGAGGAATTGTGCACCATTAGAAGAAAACTGAAAGGTAATGAAAAAGTAAGCATTAGGGAACTATTTCTACTGTCATATAAAGAAAAATACTCTAGAAATGTAAGGATCTAGGTACCTTTACCATTCCATGTGTCATTGGTGAGACCAGATTTGAACATACCATACTAAATTTAGGTGCATCTATTAATGTTATGCCTCTTTCCATTTATGCATCTCTAAATTTAAGATTATTAAAAGAAACTAGTGTGATAATTCAGCTTGCAAATAGGTATAATGCTTACCCTAAGGGAGTTGTTGAGGATGTTCTTGTGAGGGTGAATAGCTTCATTTTTCCAGTAGATTTCTACATTCTAAATATGTCTGATGATCCCTCAACTAGAAACTCATCCCTCATCATTTTAGGGAGACCTTTTTTGAAAATTGCAAGAACATAGGATAACTAAGATCCATCTCAACAACCTTCATGGAGGGCTTGAGGGCAAACTACATCATTTTGAATTAGTTACATGACTGTGAACTTAAGTGCTAAACTTTGTTATGAGTTGGACTACTCTGAAAAGCTGTCTCGATTTTTAACTCATAAATTGAGCTAGGAATTGAGTTTTTATGTAAGGTTAAGGCTATTAGACTCCTAATTGACTAAGCCACATTTCATATAATGGGAGCCATGTCTAATAAAGCCTCCTTCCAACCTTAATTAGCAGTTTAACTAAGAGGCAGTACAGTGAGCATATAAATAGCTAGCTGAGCTCCATTTGTAATAACTTTTAGATTATTTTCTATATTGTCTCTAACTTTGGAAGAAGAAGAGCTCTACTAAGGCAAGAATCTAGCCCTAATTAGGTTTTTTATTTTCCTTTTTATTTTTGTATTAATGTGTATCTAAACTCTCATCTTAATCTAAGGAAATTTCTATATTAATTCTTTTTTAATTGTGAGACTTGTTCTTAATTCCAATTTATTCCTAATTTGATTTTCTTGGTTTAATAGGGCCCATTAGTTAATTAGTTAATGTGATTTAATGCTAGTTAGATTTCCATAAATAATTTCATTGTTTGTGGCTGTTTGACTGTGGGGTAGCAATAGTGTGCTTGATTTACTATTGGGGTAAATCAATTCTTCTAGAGAATTGAGGGTAGTTAATTAATTTGTTGCTATGGTGAATTAATTAACTAGACTTGATATTTTTTAAACTTAATGCTATTGATAGATTGGTTAGGGTACTTGATTTTGACTGATTTAGCAATAAGAACCAATAGAGTGCTGGGCTTGATTAGCAAATTTAGAAGGAAATTAATAAGAATTAATTAAGTGTTGGCTTAATTGATTTCTTAGTTAGGCAATCAAAATAGGAATAAAACAATAGTGTCAAGGATCAGTCACTAAATCCCTTGGGATTGAGCTTTTATCTATTAGTTTTTCCTTTTCTTTATTTCTGTTTTGTCATGTATTAAAGTTATTTGATTTAATTAATTGCTTGATTAGGTAGTAACCCCTTATTTTCTTCCTGTAAACACATAAAAGTGAAACACCAGTCTTTGTGGACTTGACCTAGACTCACTTTCTCTGCTAGTTCAGTATTATTTTTGGTCAGTTTTGACAGCCATCAAGCAACCTATCCAAATGCCATTGAGAGTAACCAATTGGATTTGGATAGGATGGTTTCTCACAATGATGAAGAGGCCAAAACATCTTTCTGCTCTCTTTTAAGCTTGCAGGTATTCTGTGTTCATTCAGTGATAATGATAGGATAGTTTGATAGGTGGAAGGTGAGGGAAACCTTCATGGTGGGCATGCTTGGTGTGTTCATCCACCTATGATTCCTTGAGGTACTTTATCTCGAGATGCAAATAGGGTTGAGCGAGTGACAATCATTGAAGATGATTCTTACAAATTGGGGTTCATGGATGGTGCCATAAGGAAGCAATGTCCAAGCTTCACTATGATGTACCAATTTGATTTGTCGAGATTTGAAAAGGCAGTTTATGAGGGAACCCAATATGAGGGGTGATCAGGTTTATGTGTCCTTCACCCGATAAGTGGCTTTACAGCTACAATATTTCATCTTTTTTTATGCATCTGGTCATATATTTTTCAAAGCTGTAAGCGATCCTATCGTTTACTTGATTTGAGAGGGAATTAATGACGAAGATGATTATTGACCCCTCTCAGCTAACCTATAACACTTGGCTCATAATAAAGGAGGCCCAATTGGTTTCTTTTTTCTGGTGAGAAAGTGCTCAAATCTGGAGGCTTTTTATTTCTTCTTTGGCTAGGGGGTTCACAATAGGATGATATATTTTCTAGGCGCGTTCTTTATGGGGTGTTAATAATGGTATTAAGATGGTGACTAAGGTGTTTTTGATGGCAAAATAAAGAGAAAGAATTCTTTAGGGTGGAGGTCACATGAGACTTTTCGTATCTCTTTTACTGGTAGAATCTTTAGAGGCGTCTCCATTTTCTAGTTAGGTGATGGAAACTAATTTGAAGTCTTGTATTCATGGATGTTGGCGAGCATACTAATGGGGAAACATAAGATTTGATTCTTGCTATTTTGGTGCTGCTTTGGGAGAATAGTTATGACTTCTTAGGTGATGATTTTTTAAGTTTCTTGTTTATTATGTTAGCTTCTTTCTTCCTTTGTTTTGTAATGCTAACTACTTGTTAGGAAGAACATGCCATTTTTGCCTCCACGTAGCTCTTCTGGGGTTGATCATCACTTTGGAAGTGATCAGCACCACTTTCATGGCTTTGGTGGTTTCTGATCGGTTGTCGAGGCCGTTCAAGATTAGAAATTTATAAATTGAGTTGCCTAACTACTTGTAGTATATGGCAATATTGGGTCGAATCCAAAGATCATTCTAATGATACCAATCAGATTAGGAGATGGAAATAAAGGGGGGGTTGGCAGAAACTACACTAACAGCTAACTACATGTAGAAACGAAAATAAAAGAAAGATAAACCAACCAGCCTAAAGGAAGTAACTAAACTTGAGATTAATGTATCCTTGATCACTAAATATTCATTCAATTGTTGATAATCATAACAAGGATCCTTGAAATGATTAATGAGTCCTATGCAGAACTCAGCCATAAACAATCCATCAAAATATCAATGCATTGCTTAGTTTTCCTATCCTCTTCTACAAGTGATTATCAAAATCTCAATAATCATATTAACATATAAATCAAATGGA
>JANHAO010018412.1:0-13605 GCA_026873985.1 Saraca asoca
GCGCAAAAGAAAAGACAAGTAATAGGGAGCTAATAAAGCAAACTAATCTATAAAATAGAGAAAGAACATGAGCATCATCATCATCATCATAATCATTAGGAAATGAAAAAGGGTACATCATTAAAGATACATACATGTGAAAGTCAATAAGTCATCAAAATCCCTCACACGATATCCTCTTCTTTGCGTTCCAGCTCAGAATAATGAGAACCCATGATCGATGATGAGTTAAATACTCCTCTTTCTTTCTCTAAGTGGCAGACTATCCAAAGACCAATGCAAAGAGAAGAAATTACAGATCTTCTCTGCTCTATTTTATTGTTCACCACTCTATTCTGGTTTGCTCAATTTTGAGATTTGATGTGCTAGGGTTTTGAGCTATTTTGTTAGGTCCTGAAGTGAAGCATTTTTTTTTGTTGTGGGTTTGCGTTTGGTCCAGTTTGTGTGACTGTTAGTGCAGAGGGACCAGATTTCTCTTAATCTACAGATCGCATCCTCAAGCCTCCTCAAAAACATAAACAGTGTCAGCTAACATTGGGCCCACAGACCAATCCATGTCCGTGTGGACTCGATCTGCTTGGACTGTAGTCTGCACAGACTTGGCCCGTTTAGGCCCATTTTCAAACAGGCTATTTTAGCTATGGTTTGGCCTACTCCAAAACCACGATTAGGCCCGTTTAACACCCCTACAAAACAATAAGACAAGTCTACCTCAATCATAAGGGTACTTATTATAGGTATTTTTGGAATTGCATAAATGGGTTGGTAAAAGCCCAATGGACAGGCTCAGCTAATAGAGGCCCAGCTCACCTAAGATTGAGGTCATGGGGCCAAGACATCAGGTCACTAAACACAAGCTAAAGTCACCAATCAACATGGGTCAAAGCAGCCATCTCAGGTCATTGAGAACAAGGCTTAGCTCACAGAATCAGAGCACTCATCCATAACTAACAGTCCAAGGAAATCCATTCAATTTCCTACTTTAATGAGAGTCTGTTATAACCATCAACCTTTATCGATTATATAATCTTGATCAAGTCATGATACTTATTTGTTGTAGATCTACATTCAAACTGTAACCCTCTAACCATTATAAAAGGGGACAAAATCATTATATATGACACTATCAATCATCAAATACAAAACACTTAGCAAAGAGTAATAAAAGTCATGAATGTAGCAGTCAAACCGACTTTAGCTAAACCACATTAAAAACTTATGGTGTCTCCTGTACTTCTTCTCTCTTTCCTCTCTCCTTTTTATGTTCAATTTATAGTTTGGGATTCTGAAAGGTTAATCAGATTCAACCATTAACATTTTAAAACTAGAGGAAGGGTCCTAAATTACATTCCCCTTGACTTTTTGATGGCTAGAGGAAGAACCGTCAGGAGTTCAAATGCTACAGTTGACCAACCTGATGGTCATATGGAATAATAGAAGGATCTGATCCTTCTCATGATAGGCATTTCTACTATCCCCATCACAAGTGTTACTGCCAACATGCCCCCAACAGCGTTATACTAACCTAATATTATTGATGGAATACAAGTATGGCATCAGCATCATAAGGCATTGGAAAAAGTGGTAGGAGAGTTGGCCGAAGTGGTTAAGGCATTAATTTAGGCACAAGCCCAGTGCTCACAAAAGTAAAATAGGGGCATTACATAGGAAGAAGCTCTCCAACGAACATTGGAAAGAGCTCAAGAAGAGAGACTAACTAGAAAAGTACTTTAGCACACCCATTATGCTTGCTCTAGGAACTTACAGCCAAGGTCGGAGGTCCATCAAGCTCAGAAGGAGAATGAAGGGGGATCATTAGTGACATAGGGGTTCGTGTCGAGCTGAAGCCTCAAATAAGACCAATCAGAGATATCTTTCATATCAAAGCTCGTTAGGTCATGAGCAAAAGAAGCACAGGACCTCAAAGCAATACTCCCATGACAAAAAGAGGAACCAACCATCTTCCAGCCAATGGTCTAAGGCTCAGGACCATATGGTAAAGGAGCTACTTCAGAGGGTAGAGCAGTTGGAACAATGCCCTCGAGTTTAGGACCACTAAGATTGTTATGAAGGGAGAACACCATTCACTAGGAAGATTAAGAAAGAGCCTTTCCTTCACAAGTTTAAAGTTCCCATTATCTAGCTATACAATGGGGATAGTAACTCATACAACCACCTAGATGTATTCGACTACAAATGGATCTTCAGACGACCAATCCTTTAGTCAAGTGTCATGTCTTCCCAGCCACTCTAGGAGACATACTTCGAACATGGTTTAGGAATCTCAAAGCATGCAGTATTGACAGTTGGGAAGAATGCCAAAGGAGATTCATTAATCAGTATAGGGCACTGAGAAGATAGCTCATACCACCCTGCCACCTCATGATAGTCTTTCAGCAAAAGAACAAATCACTAAAAGACTACATTACCCAATTCAAACATGAGGTCAATCACGTAGAAAATCCCTCAGATGAGAGTATCTTAATAATGATCTCAGTGGGTCTCCACAAAGATAGTAAGCTATATAAAAGCATATACAAGTCTCCAGTATAGGACCTGGGTGAATTCTACCAACGAGTTATCGAAGAGATCAGGTGGGAGAAAACCTTTAGCCCTAAAAAGTCTAAGGACAAGGCTAATAGCCCTAACTAGAGTAAAAAGAGGAACAATACTAGCAATAGCAAGAAGAGTCAAGATGATGACCCCAAAAATCAGGTCACAAAGAAGGCTAGGAATGAGTGATCTCAATGTAAAGGTCACCATGATATGTACAACATCTTATCAGATACTCAATAAAGGATCTTTACGACAGAAAAGGATAGGGAAGATTTTGAAAAGCCCAAACTCATAAGGACTCCTAACCAATTTAGAAATAAGAACAAGTATTGTGCTTATTGGGACAAAATTGGGCACAATATTTTGGAATGTAGGACACTCAAGGATGTAATTAAGGACCTAATCAAGAGAGGTTATTTAAGAGATTATGTGGTGAGACTCGTGGAACAGCGACTAGCACAACAGTAGCACCAATGGATTCCGGAGTAGGAGAAGGTGCCCATGGTAAGAACTATATTTACCATTCATGGTGGGCCTGACATTGCAGGCATCTCAAATAGGTTATATGAATGCTATGTGTGAGAAACAAATCTTGTCCTACTCACAAGACACAGTGAATTTAAGGTTCCCACTAAGAAAGCAAGGATGACCTTAGACAGCATCACTTTCACAGATGAAAATGCATAAGGGATACATTCTCTCCATAACGATACACTGGTTATTTAATCCAGAATTAGTAACACTGAGGTACAAAGAATTATGATCGATACAAGTATCTTGGTGAATATCATGCACAAAGGATGTTTTGAACAAATGGGACTAAGCTTAGATCAATTAAAGCCTTCCCCAGAGCCCTTTTATGGTTTCACAGGAGATATAATACTACTAGTAGGGCAGATCAGGCTTCCTATTACTCTTAGAGACTTAGGTTGCAAGGTAACCATCTTGGTAGACTTTTTGATCATTGACTTCCCTCAGCATATAATGTGGTGCTAGGGCGACTTGCAATCAATGACCTAGACATGGTCACATCACCAAGACACTCACCATTAGATTCTTGATCCCCAATGGAATTGGATGTGTGCAAGGCGATCAGCACACAGCTCGACATTGCTACAAAGATAAAGTCAAGCTAGGGATAAGAGGGAGGAAGGTAAATGTGATTTATGGTGGAAAGCCACTAGATGATGAACATCTCCACCTATATGATTAATAAATTTGAATATTACTTATCTAGTCTTATAACATTGTTCTGAAATTGATAAGATCGTCGATGTTTTTAAATTTTTAATGGCTATTTACTAATTTCTGGATAAATTTTCAACAAAATACTATAGCGAAAGTGAGTTATCACCCTTCTAATCCAAAAGTGAACACTTGCCCTTCTAATATCGAAAAGGGCATTTAACTTGAATGAACTTACAAAAAATTGGCACCACATGTAACTTACTACTCGACACTATATGTGACGAACTTTTTGACATCACATGTGACTAACTACTCAGCACTATATGCGACCAACTTTTTGGCAATACATACAACTAACTACTCAGCGTCGTATACAGCTAACTATTCGGCACTGTATATGACGAATTACTTGTCATCACATACATGCAACCTACTACTCGACACCGTATTCATGCAAACTACTACTCGACACTGCATTCATATGACCTACTACTTGACACCATATTTATATGACCTACTACTTGGCACCGCATGCATGTAACCTACTACTTAGCATCGCATGCAATCTACTATTCAACATTATATGCGACCTACTATTTGGCACCGCATGTGACTTACTACTCGACACCACATGCAACCTACTATTCGACACCACATTCATGAGACCTACTTACACATTCATCTTAATAATGACAAAGTTATTAGTTTGCTAAAATAGGTCGATTGACCTACTAGACATCCATTTTAACTAATGTTTGTTAAGTCATAGTTTGCAAGAACTCATTCATGTCAACCTACATGATATCATTTGCAACTTACCGAGCATGCAACTATGGAAACTTGAGTGAATAAAGCAAGGATAGAGTATGAATATCATGAAAAAGTTCATTAAAGATTCCCCTAAAGAAGGAGAATTTAGGTCTAAAAGTTCAAAAATTACAGAATGCTACAAACTATGGCCTACAAGGAAGATTGGGCCTTAGAAGCAGTGCTTTGGGCAGAAAGGTCCATATGTGAGACAACCAAGTCAACTATTGTTTAATCATTAGTAGTTTCCACAACCTAATAGCTACTTTCTCTTCAAATCAGGTCTCGAGCCAGAAAAGCTCCACCTGCTAACTATGAACCCCTATCAGGAGAAGGTACCTTCACATCCTCCTCGAAACCCTTAATGAACTTAAGGACATTCCTGTCGAAAAAGGAAAAATCTATCTCTAGATGCTCTTCCCACAAGGTGAACAAGAAGCCAGCAGTGGCCTCAAATGCTGCCTCTTCTTTAGTTCTCACAATTAGCATAGTGATCTCCATATTAAATCATGCAACTTGCTCTTTTGCCAAAGCAACTTTATCCCTGGCTGCCTCATATTTCCTCTCAATAGCCTCAACCCGCTACACTATCGCATCCAATTCACCCTTTACTCTCGTTAACTTATCAACCACTTTATTAAGGTTGGATGTGATAGTTTCATGATCTGCCATCTCACAAGAGAAAGCTTTCTCGACTTTTTCTTTGGTTGCTCTAGTGTCTCTAGCTCTTTCTTTCAATTTTAGTGCCTTAGTAGTCACGGCAGCCAGGTCACTCCCAAGCTTTTTCTTCCCCTTGTCCTAAGCTTGAAGCATTTTCTTTAGCTTTATTGTTGATAGCAAGCCCTGAAAAATCAAACAATCAAGTCAGAATCATAAAGAGATTAGAGAACCAAGTTGAAAGTACTTTACTTACCAATAAAAGATGACAAGCTGTATAGCTCATCAATCCTTCCCCTGAGGATTCCTCTAACTTTAATACTTTAGCCCTATTGCAAGGCCCTAGGATCAACTCAATGTTTTCTTGGAGGAAGTCGAAGTACTCCCCTATCTTTAGGCCAAGACCAGCAGGTCGCTCCTTGACCCCGATCTTAGGTACCACCTCCTCTGCAATGATAACAATCCTCTTCCCCCTATCTACTCTTTATTTTTTGGCAAAAGGAGTAGATAGGGATGCGACCTCCTCAACCACCTCAGGATGCAAGGTGGGAGCTAGCATTTGTGGGGATGCTACTGCCATAGATGGAGAAGATTGACTTATAGTAGTAAGGGCCATAGCAGTAGTAGGAGCCGATTAAGTCACAGCAACAACAAATCGAGTAGAGCAGGAAATTCATGGCATTCAGAGGTTGAGTCTCAACATGTTTTCGTATTTTTCAAAATTTGCTGGACTGACCTCCTTAGTTTGGCAAGCTTTGATGTCTTTGGTGAGCTTAATGTTTAAAGTTAGAGCAAGCTTATATGAATAGAAGATATCCTCATCAAATTTAAGATCATTCTTCAGATCATCTATAGCAACCAACTGGCCTAGCACCTCAACCTCCTCAGCCTCTAGTGTTGGTTTCTCCTTACTAGCTCCGTCTACAAAATGAAATAGAAAGTTAAAAACTAAAGAATAAAACAAGAATTTATGCAAGCTCACACATCCTTAACTCGCTTACCAGGAGTAAGAACGAAGCCAAAATTACGAAGATGAAGTAAAAAAGGGCATGAAATGTAAAACCAGTGGGATTTATAGTTCCCTGCATTGAACTTACCCTTAGCATCACCTTGTGGCAAGATCCTCTTGAACTCAATTTGATGAGCTGTCAAGTAGTAAATCCTATCACTCTAACCCATGCTCTTTATGCTAAACAGATAGCAAAGAACCCTGACCGAAGGAGGGGGAGATTATTCTTAAGGTACAAGAGGGCAAGGGAGGTAAGCTGAGAATATGAATTCGGTGTGAACTGAAAGGGGGAAGTTTTAGTTTATTCAGCAATTCTACGAGATAAGGATGGTCCAGGAACCTAAGCCCAACAGCGAGATGGTGGGAGCTAATAGCAACAAATCCTAGAAGGGAATAAGCTGTGTGGTCATTAAGGGAAGGTTCCATAATACGATAGCCCTTGGGAAGATGGTATGTTTCAACTATACCTCTAAGCTCATCAAGCTTAATGATTGAAGGGTGGTGCTTGAACACTATGCGATCTAGGGACCCCTCACTCTCAGTGATCTGCTGGCCCTTAGTAGGATTAGGATGAGTGGTGAACCTCTCAATGACTTTGTCACCCCTAAAGGTCGCTTCATCTATAGAATGCTAGGATGGAGAATTAGAATTTTCAGCATTTCCTATCTAGTGACCTCGGCATCTATGACCTGCAATCTACACAAAAAAGAATGATTGGGTCGTTGAAAGTAGACCATACCTAAAGGCTAAAAGCTAATATGGGAACATCCTATGCAACAGGCCAGACACACTAGATATCACCACATCTAAAACCCAAACCACTAAAAACATAGGGGCTTGACCAACGAACCTATCAAGTCACTAAAACCAAGGAGACAAAAAAAGGCTAAACTCAATAATCTATAACCTTAAGACCTACAGGCATTATCAGACAGATGACATACTAATTTTACAAACAATGACAAACACACAAGTAAACACACTATAGAACCAATTAGTAAGAAAAAAATTTTCCTAACGACTAATGAGTGCACATTACCAAATCGAACCACCAAATATCAAAAATCCACAAAACAAAACATTCACAGAAAGCAAAAGCTTAGAACCAAGATTGTGTTTAGAATACTCACTGAATCAATGGAGTAAGATAGATCCAGAAAAGAGAATCCATAAGAGAGTATGATGAGCACAATCGATCTCTGGTAGACTAAACCCAAAGGTTGCTATTGCAAACTTGGTAAAGCAGAAAGGGTGAAGAATGGCAGTGACTGGATGAGAGCTTGAAAACAAGCAAGAAACTAAAGTGCAGGTTTTCAAAAAAATAAGTAAGAAGGAAAGAGAGGTTTTCTTCACCATATATAACTCGATCAGCCTCATCGTTAGATCAGGAGACTAATCAGCTATCCTTGATATCCAGTGAAAAGTGAGGCTTTGTCATTGCTGCACTGACGGCTATGAAAAGATGCACACATTAAATGCAGAAATGATGACATGGACAAGCTTAAATGAAATTAAAGGAAAAGAGTCTAAATGGCGGCATAGTATATCATAGTTGTTGGCTTTTACCAACGAACTACAGCTCCCAATCCACAGATTGCACTAAGAGCTAGGGGCTAATGTCATGGGTATTTTTGGAATCATATAAATGGGATGGTAAAAGCTCAATAGACGAACTCAGCTAATAGGAGCCCAGCTCACCCAAGATTATGGTTATAAGGCCAAGACATCAGGTCGCTAAACACGACTTAAGCTCACCAATCAACACAGGTCAAAGTAGCCACCTCAGGTCATTGAGAACAAGGCTTAGCTCATAGAATCAGAGCACTCATCCATAACCAACAATCCAAGGAAATCCATTCAGTTTTCTACTTTAATACGAGTCTGTTATAATCATTAATCCTTATCTATTATGTAATCCTAATCATGTCACGATACTTATCTGTTGTAGATCTACATTCAAATTGTAACCCCCTAACCATTATAAAAGGGGATGAAATCATCGTACATAACACAATCAATCATTAGATACAAAACACTCAGCAAAGAATAATAAAAGTCATGGATGTAGGGGTCAAACTAACTTTAGTCAAACCACGTTAAAAACTTCTGATGTCTCCCTATTCTTCCTCTCTCTCTCTCTCTTCTCTCCTTTTTACGTTCAATCTGTAGTTTGGGGTTCCAAACTTGGGTTAACCAGATTCAACCATCAACAATACCTGAAGTAAAAGCTTCTCTAAGCTTCTTCTATTTTACGATCTCAAGATAAGTTTTACAATTTTGTTTCCAATGGCCTTCTACTTTGCAATGGTAGCAGATATCTTTGGGAGCGCTCTTTTTCTTCTTCTGTACACCTCCTTTAGGTTTCTCAACCTTAACCTTGGCCTTAGAACTCTTCTTGGGCTTTTTTTTCTTTCCTTTCTTGAGTTTAGAATAAGTATTGGCCATCAATATAACTTGTTCCTTCTTGACAGTCATTTCGGTAGTCTTAAGCATGTTGATCAACTTTGTAAGAGAGCCTTCTATCTTATTGATAAAGAAATTCATGACAAACTACCCATATGACTTAAGAGGGGAATATAGTATGATGTTTACTACCTGATCATTGTCGATCACATGGTCAGGTTAGGTCAATCTCTCTATTAGCCTGATCATCTTTAGCATATGAGTTGTAATGGATGATCCTTCAACCATCTTGCAGTTAAATAGTTTAGAGATACCTAGTATTTCTCAATATATGACTCTAAAAAATGTAAAATAATCTCAAAAGGAGTCATATTTTTATGTTGCTTTTGAAGTTCAAGAGATATTGAAGCCAATATCACACATGCTACTTATTTAGCATCTTCCTCATGCTTCAAGTGAACATCAAAGTTAAAACTTTCATATTCACTTGAACCTTTAGATAGAGGTACAAAAAGATCATTCTCAATGACATAGGCTATCTTTTCCTACTTAAGGACAATCTTTAAGTTTCGTAACTAGTCTACATAATTTGGCCTGGTTAGCTTATTATCAATCAGTATGCTTCTTAAGAAAATGTTATTCATCATTTTAACAACCTTCAATAAGAATAAAGCGGATTAATATCTAAGCATAATATTAATTTAATATGGACTTTAGTAAAATGAACTCCCACTATTTTCTTCAATTCTAATAACCCTCTGTCTTAGAATCGGATTATCATGTTGGGTGATAATCATAGTAGGTTAGGATCTGATCTACTTTACTTGAATTTGAATAAGGCCAAGGAATCAAAATAAATTAGACTAGGTAAATAACTTAGCTTGCCAATTACATCTCCATGTAACTCCTAATTATTAGGTTGATAACTCCTTATCGTTTATTATCTATCAAATCAAACATTATTAACAACTCTTTGTTTATAACATTCAAAGTGAAACCTAATTGCACCCCAAACATGTATAGTTATCACTAGGGCCATTCAAACTATAATGTTTGCTAAGTTAAAACCATCAAACAAAAATATCATTCATATTCTAATAATAATGACATGAAAGAGGTAGTTTAGCCTTGACGAAGGCTAACAAGTTGTCATGAATCAATCTCTAGTTTTCATTATTTTGATGAGTGGCATTCAACCATGTTCTTAACATGCAACATAAATTAGTGAGGGATCTTTTAATTTGTTTAGGGCTTAACTATTAAAGGTCTCAAGTACTAATCTACATCATACATATATCCTATTTATATCTACATATGAATCATATGCATGCATATGTTTACTAGTCTATATCATACATATATCACTATTTATATCACAATATAAATCACATGCATGCATAACATATATGAGATGATTATGGACCAATTTAAATTATTCCTTTGAGCTATAAAAGGGAAGAATCTTATGGCATACATCTCTTGCCATGTATCATACACTAGGGTGTCTTTTTCTTCTTCCAATGAAAAATAAAATTCCCTAGTTTCTATGTAACTAGTTACATTATATAGAAGAAATCTTAAGTTACATTCAAGGGGAGTAAAATGAAAAGAGAATTTTACGTTCAAAAGTTAAGAGAGGGGCAGGACACATAGGTCTTATTTAAAAATATCTAATAATAGAATATACATTATATTCATAGAAACCTTTGGCCTATAATCATCCTTCCATGCATTCAAATTAGGCATTTTATGTATCATCAATATATAAGCCTATGTATATTATGTTCTTGGGTGTCTATTTGATTATACATAAACGGATTTTTATGTATGAATGATTGTAAGATACATAATCAAACATACACCCAATTTTATTTATCGTTAATTAATTATACATAAAACTCCTTTTATGTATCATTAGTACATAAGCCTATAATTTTAATCATAACACAAATGTCAAAATATCTTTTAAATATCTTTCCTTGTTACTAATAAGGATGAATTCCATTTTGATCAATCACTACCTTCATATACTTTATGGTGTATCCAAAATTATTCATATCTACTCTTTAAGAGTGCAAGCCTAAAATAAAATCAAAGTACATGACTCCATACATAAGATACTATATTGATCTCAAGTTTAAAGATCAGTTACACTACCTTTTACATGAGAAGTCCATTGGCATATGGTAGCATTCCATATGATTTCTCATTGTGGGTCAATCCAGTCACATGTTTCATAACATATATCCATATGTTTGTCCAGATATCACCATATCAAACAGTTTATGAGATTACTGCATTCTTCCAAAAGAATATGACATAACATATGCTGGTTTACTTATGAATAATTGATATCTTGTTTTCTCGATTATTCAATAACCATGGATATTTAGAAATATAACTATATGTGTAAATTATTTCATAATTACAATTCACATTATAATGAATTTATATACAATTATTTTTCAAGGACCACTATAGCATACATATATCAAACATACACATATATATATATTTAAAACAAAATTGATAAAAAGGCCAAAACATCATGTTTTATTAAATATGCTAAGATATTTAGTATCTATGCCATTACAATCAATTGTTTCTAAGGCATATTTATACTAACAACCCATTCCCTAAAGTGAATGTAATAGCATCAAAAGAATTTTGACAGTCAATTTTCTAAAGTAAATGTCTTGTTTATACAAATTTTTGATATTGCATAATCTAAGGTTAATATGATAGTTTATAAAGATTTTGATATTCATTAAAAGTATTTTTATATTCTATTTCCTAAATAGAATGTAATGGGAGATAAAGAGTTTTCACTCTAAATAAAACCCAAATAAGTATTCCAATCAAGATTGTTATAAAAGCACTTTTTATCACTTGAAATGGAAGAATGATGAAGAGAAAACTCCCTTCAAATTATTCTGGTTTTTTTTATCTATCTCTCTAACATACTAAGTAATGTTTATACATGTGAAACATAAAAAAAATAAAAATTGTTAGCCTTATTGGCAAATTATTAGTCTTTTTAGCTAACAATATTGTTTTGATGTTGAAAAACAATTTTACATTTGAAAAACAATTTTACACTTAAAAACAATTTTACAATGAAAAATAATTTTTATAATTTTAATCAATTTTTCATTATTGTTTGATATTATATTTTACTATTTGTGTTAATTTATTTTAAAGGATTCAAAATATATTCGTGATTCAAGGAGATCCAATATTAGTTTTAGGATTTATTTTTATTTCAATAGGATCTCTTGTAAATAAACTCAATTGATATTTAATCCAAATTTTTTTACTAAACAATGAGGTAGAAAAACTATTTGAAGAAAACAAAATTTTATAAAACTATTTTTCACTTCATGCATTGATTTACACATCAATTTATGCCTTTAAAATCTCTATACACATTGATGTTCACATCGATTTGTCAAAGAATAGTTCTCAAAATTCCTTTTACCGAAAGTTAGAAAAATTACTTACTTCGATGCAGTAATCGATGCAAACACTATGAACAATAGACTACACTTCGATTACCACATCAATTAATTAGTTGTAACCACCTGTAATCAATGCGAGAATTGCTTTAGTAACTAAAAGTTAATTATTCTATTACAGATGGCTACAGTAGTTATAATTGCCTAAATTCCTCTTCTTATTTAAATGATTTTCTCATCATTTTTCATAACAATTCTTCAAAATCATTTGATAAAGATCTAAAATGTTTTTTTCTCTATCTACCTCATTAATTTCTGAAGATTCTATCAAATTTTTGGATCAAGATCTGCTAAGTTTATCTTAGATAGTTTGAAATTTTCATCTCAAACACTAGTATTATATTTCTTACTTCTTTTCTACTTCTATTTCTTTGTTTTTAAGATTTCTAGGGATTTAGAAATATTGCATAGGTTAGCAAGAACTTGCCAATCTTGTGTTTTTCTTTAGGTTTAGAAGAGTATGTCCCAATTCTTCTAGGTTAGCAAGAAGTCTGTCAAATTCTTGTGTATTTGTTGTAAAACTAGCATTTCAGGAGCCTGGTAATCCTGATAGTTTTTGTTTTTAATTCAATAGATCTTTTGGTTGAGAAAGATTAAGTGGAGTAGACTTGAATTGCAGTTTGAATTCAAGTTAAAGCATTTTAAAAATTTTGTGTTTACAGATTTTTATTCTTACCTTTTAATTGTTATTTTATGCTATTTTACATTTAATTTTGCTTATCATAATCATATTTATTGTCTAAGTATTGAATAAAAATAAAACAAAGGCGTATACAATTCTCTAACAAGAATCCATTTAGATTTCGCATTTTTAGCTACTCTTTGGGACCTAACAGTTGGTATCAGAGCTTTAGCTCTTGATACACGTTTGTTTGATCAAAATATTGATTCAAACTCACCTATTTTCTCTAATTGCCCATCTTTGAACAACCCGCCTTTTTTTTATTCTAAAAATTTTAATTTTTGGAAATTTAAAATCAAGATTTTTATTAAGACTGTAGATATTGAAATGTTAGAAATTTTAGAATCAAGTTATGAATATCCTATGATTTGTGTTAATGGAACTCCTGAACCAAATTCTAAACTTTTGTGGACTGATGAAGAAGAAAGAAAACACTCTTTTGCTTCTAAACTAAAATGGATTATTGTAAGTACATTATCTGCTAATGAATTTTCAAGAATTTCAAAGTGCAAAATAGTGAAGGATATTTTAGATACCCTAGAGATTACCTATGGCTACAGATTTGAGATTGATGCAAAAAGGAAGAATAGCCTTGTCTTTTGGCAAAGTAAGAAAATGTAAAGGCTCAAATGTTTATCTTTTACTACAATTCTTATGTAAGTGACTCAGATGAGGCCAATAATTCTTATGATGAAACCTTTGATGATCTTGATAATTTTGATGATGAATCTCATGAAGATCCTACTAAACTTTGTGTAAAAATGCATGAGGCATTGTTTAGGACTCAA
>JANHAO010018413.1:0-13615 GCA_026873985.1 Saraca asoca
GAAAACATGATATTGGCTTTTCAGTTATTTTTCAACATTCAAAACTAATAAGTAGTGATATAAAACTCGTTTAGGGTTAACAATACCCAAACTACAGATTAAGAGTGTGAATATGGAAAGAAAAGATCGAAAGGGAGGAAGAACAAAGGACACCAGAAACTTTTTATCATGGTTCGACTAAAGTCAATATGATCCTTACATCCATAGTGATCATACTTGCTATTGTATGAATGTTGTCTATAATGTTTAACAGAGTTGCAATACAAGAATTCTCTCACTATTTTAGCAAAGTTTTTGCATGTCTTTTCTCCTCTTCTTTTACAATGGTTTTTCCCTTATTTATAAAGGCAATAGGGGTTACAAATGTAATTTGATAAATTATAAATCTGTCTCTTCCACCGCATCAAGCAATAAAGACCTGGCAACTCTTTGTCAATTTTTTGGGGGCTGATCTACCAATTAGGAGTATGTACCTTCTACTGTTGACTAGACTTTGATGTTCCATACCCAATGCTTGAGGTTGCTCATTTGATGACCTGTGCTCATGCTGAGAGATTTGTTAGCCATGCAAGTTAGTCCCGTTCTCAAGTTTAACCAAGATTAGCCTTCTAGAAGATGGCTAGGGTGGCATGCTTCAACCAGTGAGTTGGAGCTTATCCTTAATGAATTAGGGCTTCTGCCTTGACCTTATCCTATGCCCTGAGCTCGCGGCTAGTGATTTGGTGCCTCTACTGAATAACCTTAATTTTTAGATGATATTGGCCTTTTCTGGTTAGACTCATTTCTTATTGGGCTTTTGCCAACCCATTTTACATTGCTCCAAAAATACCCGCAGCATTAGCCCCAACTCTCAGTTTGCTTTACGAATTGGGAGTTGTAATTTGCTGGCACAGTCCTCAGTGTTGTCAAGTTCTCACTTACAATTTGTCGTGTTGTCAAAGTCTTCACTTATAGTCTGTAGTGTCATCAAAGTCTTCACTTGCAATCTATAGTGTTGTCATTTCAAACTTCAATCTTATTACTTTATCTACACTAGGCCATGCCTCTAATGTGCATGCTTTATAGTTGTTGGTATAGCAGGTTTACTTTTTCTTGGACCATTTGATCAAAAACAGTTGGACAGCCTCTGGATTCGTTGGTGAGGTCAGACTAGTCTATATAAGGTGTGAAAAAATTTCTTCTTTTTCCATAAGATGACCTAATGGATGCATTAGCTAAGCCCCCACATTTTTGATGGGTCGAATCTCTGGTGGAGTGCTACTTGGTGTGTATGGCCTATTGCAACAATCCCTATCTGATGATCTTAAGAAGTTTTGTTATAGAAAGCTCCCATGGATAATTCTTCTCTAAGGATCTCGGGAAGTTTTGTTACATTTCTCCATAACCTCCCCTTGGTCATGCTGAATAATATAGCTCTTCCCTCTTATTCTTTGGCCTTCTTGCACGGTGAGTTAATCATTCAATTTTCTCTAAGTACCTTAGGGGCATTCAAGTCAGAGAAGAAGCTCTTAGCTTAGGAAGAGGATAAGGAAGAGTTGGGGCCATTCAGCTTGCTCGTTGACCTTCCAACTTGTTGGAATTCAGCCCTTCCTCTTAGGATATACTAGTTGTAGGCTTATTTTGATTTGTACCCTTGAGTCTTTATGTAAATTTGCCTCATTAAGGTTTTTAATAAAACTTTGTGTAATATTCTTACTTTTCTAAACATGTCATATTGGTCATTTAGTGGGTCGCAGCTGATACCATGAACGAGTTCCTACAAACCACAATTTGATAAATATTAGATAAAATGAATGCCCGATAAGTCAATTGACCTCGGATAGCATAAATCAAATTAATATAAATGGGCTTCAGCTAGTAAATCATGACTTAGAATGATATGTGCCACATTGAATGACTAATCAGTCGTGTTAATACTTCCTGGTTGCCAATAAATTTGAGCACCAAAGTGCCTTAGTTGGTAACGAGTTTGAGCATCAAAATGCTTAAGTCGGTAATGGGTTTGAGCACCGAAGTGCCTGAACACCTAAGTTAGCATGAGATTAAATGCCTAGATAGGTCATATGGATGTGCCTCAGTTAGCATGAGTGCCCAGGTAGGTTGCACGGATGCATCTTAGCTAACACGAGATTGGATTCCCAGGTAGGTCGCACGGATGCACTTTAGCTAGCACAAGATTGGGTCGCATGAGAGCTGGACATTAGTATAACTTGAATGCGATGCAGATTAGGAGCCATCGTCTGTTGCTTGCACTTTGTGATCTTAGAGGTCATTTGATGCATTTCTGCTCATTCAATCTGTGACTCTCAAGTTCCTACCACTAGCCCATATGATTGTGTCTATCTTTGGTCAATGTTTTTGCCAAGCTGGCAATAACTTATGGTTGTCATTCACTGAGCTGCCAGATTATGGGTAGTCGATTGGTTCCTAAATCCAACGGTGAGACAGGCCACAATATAAATTGAGAAAAATCCTTTTTCCCTTTTTCATTCACCATTTGAAATCTGAAGTTTTGAAACTCTTCTTTCTCATCTTCTCTATTAGGCCTACGTCAATTCGTCACTGTCTACTTCCATCAATACTATTTCAGCTTATTGGGCTCGTGGTTTAGGTTTTGATCACCGAAAATCAGTTTTACACATGTTCTAGACCTTGTCTTTCAGTTGATATGGTAAGTTTTTCCTCTCTAACTTTTGGTTTCCAGGTGTCTTCATTTTGTAATTTGTGTGCAGTTTATCTGCTCATAGTTGAAAGAATCTGGAATGTTGGTTGAACCTATTTGCCTGTACATTTTTTCTATTTGGTCTAATTTATCTGGTTGATTTGTTAGTAGACTCTAGGATTTTTGCTTGTTATTTCAAGTCCTTCATCAGTTTTCTGGGTTCTATCGTCCCAATGGTTGAATTCCCCTTATTTTTTAGAGCTTGGGTCTTAGATGTGGTGACCCAAGGTATGTATGGCCTGCTGCATAGGAAACTGTTAAGCCTAGCTTTTAGATATGGTCTACTTTTAGCAACCTGACATTCCTTCTTTTTATGTAGATGGCAGCTCATAAATGCTGAAGTCATCGAATAAGGAGTGATGATAAACCTAACTCTCCAACCCAAAGTGTGGAGTTGATGTGACCCATAGGTGAAGTGACCTCAAGGAGTGGTGAGGTCATTGGAGAATTCAATGTTTGTCTAGACCCTGTTGGGGGCCAGGAGGTCACTACTAGTCAACAGTCTCTAGATCGCTTGATATTTAGTCATCATGTTTCAACCTTCAACTTTGACGAGCTCCAGGGCATAATTCAGACATTCTGGCTCCCCAAGGGATGTCATGTTATGGTGCCCTCTTCTAATGACCATGCTACTTATCCTCCTCTAAGATTCGTTGCCATTAGTCCTTAGCATCTCAACACTAGGTTTAGGTTCCTGATGCACCCCTATATTATTAATCTACTAAATAAATTAAAACTTTGCCTATTCCAACTTTTCATGAACTCCTACTCCTAGCTGACTTCCTTGGCACTAGTATATTTGAGGAATAATCTCCCAGCATCATCTACCAGGGTTCTTTGTTACCTTTACAACATTAAGAACACGTGCCCATTGGATGGGATTTATTATCTTTCAGCTTGGCAAACCATGCATAAGAAAATTTTTCCATAGGGTGATGCTAAGGGAAAATCCAATGTGGGGAATTATAAAACCCATTGATTCTATATCTCCTACCTGTCTCTGTGTTATCTTAACTTTGACTTTATTTTTACTTTAGGTGAGTGAGTTGAGGACATGCGAGTTTAATGAGTTATTATATTTGCTTCTCTGATTCTAACACTATTTTATTTTACAGACGGGGCTAGCAAGAAACCGACTCTTGAGGTTAAGGAGCTCTAGATGTTGGACTCGTTTGTGACTTTGGACAGCCTCAAGAATGATTTAGATTTGACAAGGAGCTCCTACGCTCGCACAAGCTTGCTCTAGCTTTGTATATTGAGCTCACTAAAGAGATTGGAGCTCATCAAACTAAGAAGGTCAGCCCAGCTAAGTTCAAAGATTTTGAGCGCATGATGAAGTTTATCCTCCGGAAGCCACCAGCCGATCCTATTGCAGCAACTTCATTGGCTTCTAACATTGATGTACCCCCTACTGCTATAAGTCAATCTTTGGCCTTGCCAATAACACCTTCACTGGAGCCGATTCCCACCTCAAATCCTAAGGTGGTAACTGCAGTCGAGGTCACATCCCCCTTCGAGGCCCCTACTAAAAAATAAAAGAGGGACAAAGGGAAGAAAGTTGTTGTTGCCCAAAAGCAGGTGGTGCTCGAGATCAAAGTCAAGGAGCAATTTGCCAGACTCAACCCAAAGACGGAGGAGTACTTCAACTTCCTCTTGGATAACATGAACGTAATCTTGAGGCCTCACAATAGGTCCAAGGCACTGGAGTCAGAGAACTTCTCAGCTAAACTAAGTTATGCATCTCGCCATGGCTTACTAGTAAGTAAAGTCCTTTTATCCTGGTTCTTTTGTCTTTTTCATAACTTAACTTGACTATTTGGTCTTTCAAAACTTATTGATAATAATAAAGCTAAAGAAGGTGCTTCAAGCTTGCAGTGAAGAAAAAGCAAAACTCAAGGAGGACCTAGTTGTCACAACTATTGAGGCGCTAGAGTTAAGGGAAAGATCTAGAGAAGCTGAGGTTGCTCTATCTTGTGAAGTGGCAAATCACAAGGCCATCACATTGGACCTCAACAAAGTAGTTAGCAAGCTGACAAAAATTAAAGGTGAACTGGATGTGGTAGTTCAGCAGGCTGAGGAAGTAATGTAATGAGCCGAGGCTACTAAGAAGGAGTTTGAGGTGGCTAGAGAGGAAGTCACTTTTGGGAAAGAAAAGGTCACCAAGGTTAAAGCAGAGATCACTGCGCTAGTTGTAAGAGTAGCGGAGAACATAGAGTTTAAAACCAGTTCCTTTTTCTTGTACACTCTATGGGAGCAATACCCAAAGATGGACTTCTCCTTTTTTTAGTAAGGATGCCATCAAGGGCGTTAAATGCTTTAAGAGGACTACGAAGGCCATTTCTTCCAAAAAGAGTGTGGAGTCTACTGTTGAAGCTTCTCTTGTCGAGGTGCTATTCAAAGAAGGAGTGGCTCACAAGTCATGGAGGCCGCTAGTGATCAAATGATGGATGATCCACTTGCTCCACCTATTGACCCTTCACCTCACAAAAGCTCAGCTCCTAAGGATCTGACCTCTTATGTCATGATTCTTTGTAATTTCAAATTTCATTCTTGAACTTTGTGTCCTATCTTGGACTTTGTATGAACATACCTCACTAAAGGAGGTATTAAATGAACTTCTATGATATTCTTGCTTGTTTCTTCTCAGTTTCCATAATTACATGCTCTATACACTGCATATAATAGCTAGCAGATCATGGTCATTAGTCAGGCCGGATGCTGGGTAGGTTATGCCTCAGCTGGAATTCCATGACCAACATATAGCTTGCTTCTCGTGCAAGACTTCATTGAGATTTTATTCAAAAACTAATAAACACAAACATAAAAAATTCAAGGAAACACTTAGGCGCTTTTACTAATTTCTGAATAATTTTACAAGATTAGGATCTCTATTGATGGTATGAGCGAAGAAGCTCAGCATTCCAAGCTTAGGGAAATCATGTTCTATCCATATTCACCAGGTGATAAGCGTCATTACCTAGGACTTTCTTAATGAGATATGGGCCCTCCCAATTTAGACCAAGGGTCCCCTCATTGGCCTTGCGAGCTCCAGGGAGAATAAAGCGCAAAACAAGATCACCAACTTTGTAGCACCAAGCTTAAACCTTTCTATTGTAATACCTTGTAACCCATTACTAATAGGTCATGACTCTAAGGTGAGCTCTTTCTCTTGTTTCTTCTACAAGATCAAGATTCACGGTGAGCAGTTGGTTGTTGTCATCTGGATTAAAAGTCATTCTTCATTGCAATGCTACTTCAACTTTGTCGAGATTATTACCTTAGATCCATATACCATTGGGAAGGGAGTTTTTCTTGTAGTGCTGTGAACTGTGGTTCTGTAAGCCTAGAACGCTTTCTACAGCTCATCTACCCATGCTCCTTTCTTGGCCTCCAATTTTGTCTTTAAGATTTGTTTGATGATCTTGTTGATGACTTCGACTTATCCATTAGCTTGTGGATGGTCTATAGCCAAGAAGCTTTTTGTGACCCTAAGATCATTGCAGAACTTGATGAACTACTCGCTGTTAAATTAGGTCTCATTTGTCAGTTACAATCTGTTGGAGAACTCCAAATCTACAAATAACATTATTCCATACAAACTTTTCAATCTTTGCAGAAGAGATCTCTATGAGCTCTTTTGGCTCTACCAACTTGGTGAAATAATCCACAGCCACCACTACATGTTTGTAATTTTCGTGAGTTATATGGAGTGGTTCAATCAAATTCATGCCCCTGATTACAAAGGGCCATGGACAAACCATTTGCTACAAGTAGGCTGGTGGAGCTCGTGAACCTCTAGCCTTTATCTCATTTTTTGACAAGATCAATTGCATCCTATTTCATTGTGAGTCAATAGAATCCCTGCCAGGGAGCTTTTTGAGCTAGAGATAAACCCCCAGCATGATGTCCACAATGGCTAGCATAGATTTCTTTTAAGGTGGTGAGACAATCATAGCCATCAATACATCTTAGAAATGGAGTTGAGAATCTTCTTTTGTACAACATATTATCACAGATGCAATATCTAGCTACCCGAGCACGCAATCATCGTGCCTTGAGCTTATTTTCTGATAGTTTGTCATTCTACAAGTAATCAATGATTGGGCCCATCCATGAGTCTTGGGCCATAGTAATTGTCATCACAGGATCCTTCTATTCTATACTTAGGGACGAGAGAAATTCTATTAGGATTGCCCCTAGGAAGTCACCATCCTTGGTTATAGCTAGGCGAGCTAGGCATCACATATGCATTTTGAGCTCACGATATCTAACTGACTTCATATTACTGAAATGAGCTCAGTAATTCCTGGACTTTCTGTAGGCAGATGGTCATTTTTTATCCTCTAGCCTGGTATTCTCCCCGTACATGGCAAACAACAAGCTGTGAATTGTTAAAAATCTTCAATCTTTCAACTCGTATTTCCTTTGCCAATTGCAGCCCAGCTAATAATGCTTCATACTTAACTTCATTGTTTGTGGCTTGGAAATCAAATCTCAAGGCACAAAGGATTTTATGCCCCTCTGAACTGATGAGAAGCACTCTTGCCTTGGCCTTTTGTTTGCTTGACGACCCATCAACATACAGTTCCCAACATAGAGCTTCTAAAGTTTCTACTTCCCCTTATATGGGCTTGGTGAATTTTGTGATAAAGTCTACCAGAGCTTGGCCTTTAATTATCGGTCTAGGCTTATATTCGATGTTAAACTGAGCTCGCTCAATTGCTCATTTAAGTAGATGACCTAAGACATTCATCTTTTGCAAGACTTGTTTGAGTGGGAACTATGTGAGTACCTTTATGTTGTGAGCTTGGAAGTAGGGTTGTAGCTTCCTTGATGTAACTACCAGGTAATAAGTGAGTTTTTCCATAGGTGAGTACCTTGTCTCAGTGTCCAATAACCTTTTGCTCATGTAATAAATGGGAAATTAAGCTCTATCTTCTTCTCGCATCAAAGCCACACTAAGAGCGTATTAGGATACCCCTAGATAGATGACTAGTTTTCACCCTCTTTTGTTTTGGACAAAAGAAGAGCTCGCTTAAGGTATTGTTCAAGCTGCTGGAAGGTGACTTCACATTACTGTGTCCATTCGAACTTCCTTTCTTTTTTCAAGACATCAAAGAAAGGGACACACTTATCTGTCACCTTAGAGATGAACTTACTAAACATCGTGACCTGGCTATTTAAGCTTTGCACATCCTTGACTCTAGTAAGGGATCTCATGTTGTTGATGAGTGCTTTGATCTTCTCAAAATTGGCTTCAATTCCCCTACTATTTACCATGAATCCAAGAAACTTTCCCAAAGCAACCCCGAATGCACATTTATGCAGATTCAGCTTGATTCAATACTTCCTCAGGATTTGGAACATTTCCCCTAAATTGTGAACATGGTTGGTGACCTACTCAGACTTCACCAACATGTCATCCACGTACACCTCTATCATTCTACTGATCTATTCCTTGAACATCAGATTCACTAACCATTGGTAGGTTGCCCCAACATTTTTTAGTCCAAAGAGCATCACCTTGTAACAATATAGCCTAGGATCAATGATAAATGAGGTCTGATCCTCATCCTGAGCATCCATGAGGATCTAGTTATACCTCGAGCAGGCATCCATGAAGTTAAGGAGTTGATGCCCTGCTATTGCATCCACGAGTTAATCAATTCACAGCAAGGGGAAGTTGTCTTTTGGACATGCCTTATTGAGGTCAATGAAGTCAATATAGGTCTTTCACTTTCCATTCTTTTTTTTTTTTACTAACACAAGATTGGCTACCCAAGTCAGGTAATGAGCTTCCTAAAAGAAACTTGTTAGCCAAAAGTTTATCCACTTCTTCTTTTAAAGCTGTGTATTGTTCAGTGATCATTGGCCTTCACTTCTGGTGAATTGGCTTATAGCAAGGATAACCTTTAGGTCAATTTCAACCATGTCTTCATGATTCCAAGCAAAGACGTCAAGGTTTGCTTTAAGAAAATTAGTTAGCTCTATCTTCATGTTTTAGGATAGATTCCTTCCTAGTTTAAGGCATCTTTCGGTGTCTGCCTTACTGACTTGAATGTCCTCGAGTTCTTCTATAAGGCTGGTTGTGTTTTCAATATCTACCTCACGAGGGTCTAGGTCATGGTTGACCCCAGTCAAGCTTGTAGATTACAGCTCTCCTCTAGAAACCACATCAATCTTCTTTCCTCTTACCCCCATTTCAACTACATCTTTATAACAATGTTAGGCCATTTGTTGTTCTCCTCATACACATTCAACTCTGTTGAGGGTTGGAACTTTGATGGTAAGCATTTTGGGTGATATGACCATATCTAGGTCATTCATCACTGGTTTTCCCAGCACCACATTATATGCTAAAGGAGAGTCAATGATTAGAAAATTAACCAATGTAGTGGCTTAGCAGCCTAAGTCCCCATGGGTAATTGAAAGTTTGATTTGCCCTATTGGTACTACTGCATCTCCTGTGAAGCCAAAAATAGGTTGTAGGGAAAGCTTAAATTGGTCAGAGTTTATGCCCATTTGGTCAAAACACTGCCTGTACATCACGTTTACTGAGCTACCTATGTCAATCATGATTCTCCGCACCTCAGCATTACTAAGTTATTGTGCAGAAAATGTATTCCTCGAGCATCTTCACTAGTAAAGGTGATGCAATCGGAGCTCATCTTAGCTTTTTTTGCTAGTCTTTCAGCTTTATCATACCTCATAAGTAGGACATGTTTTTCCTTATGCACATACCACTCATGTGACCTTTTTGAAATTCGAGCAATATGAGGTCTACCATGGATGGTGAATATGGTCCTCATCGGTGATGCCTCCTTATGATCAGGAGTTTACTAATGCTGATGTTGTGCTAGTTCTTGGGGCCCTGGAGGTCGCTACCCCAAAGATCACACTACATAGTCCCTCAAGCGACCTCTCTTGATGAGATTCTTAATGGCATCTTTGAGCACCTAGCACTCCCACGTATTATGCCTGACCTCATTATGATAGGCACAAAATTTATTTTCGTTCCTGTGCTCAGGAGGAGGCCTTGTAGGCCTGGGTTTCCCGAAGTCCTTCTTATCCTTCTCTGTTGCAAAGATCCTATCTAGAGTATCAGACAGGACGTTGTAGTTATCATAGTGACCTTGGCATTAAGGTCACTCACCCTTGGCCTTTTTTACAGCCTAGCCAATAGAGCCATCCTTTTGACTTTCTCTGTTATTCCTGCCATTGCCTCTCTTTTTGCCCCAGCTAGAGCCACTTACCTCATTCTTCTGGTTGGGCTTCTTCAGGCTAAAAGTCTCCTCCCACCTAATTTTGTTAGCAGCTCACCTGTAGAAATCACTCAAGTCCCTCACTAGAAACTTGTATATATTTTTGTAAAGTTTCCCATCCTTGTGAAGTCTAGTCGAGATCGCCATGAGGATGCTTTCATCTAAGGGATTTTCTACATTGTTGACCTCATGCCAAAATTGGGTGATATAGTCTTTCAGTGATTCATCTCGTCTCTGAAAGACTACTACAAGATGACAGGACAATACGAGCTACCTTCTTAGGGCTTTATATTGGTTACAGAATCTTCTTTGGCATTCTTCCCAATTGTTAATGCTGTGAGCTGGGAAGATCTTGAGCCATGTCTGAGGTATCTTTCCAAGTGTGGCAGGGAAAACATGACATTTTACTAATGGGTTGGTGGTCTAAAGATCCATTTAGATATTGAACGTATCTAGGTGATTATACAGGTCACTGTCCCCATTGTACTATGAGATGTTTGGGACCTTGAACCTGTAAGGAAGAGGTTTTATCTCGATTTCCCAAGTGAACGGTGTCCTCTCCTCATAATGTTCTTGTCTATCCTAAGTCAAAGGGCGCTTCTTTAACTACTATACACTTTGGAATAGTTCTTCAATCATTAGATCTTGTGTTTCAAACTGACAACTAGTGGTTTAATGACTCTTGTTACCTCTCTAGCCATGGGAATGGTGATCTGAAGCTTTATGCCTTCTACTATGCTCATGACCTGGTAAGTAGCGATCTAACCTACATCTGTGATTGGTCCTGTTTAAGCTTCCTTCTCGTTGTGAGCTCTCACATCACTGATCATCTCCTTCATTGTCTTTGTGAGCTCGATGAACCTCTGACCTTAGTCATGAATTGGATAAGTGAATTAAGCCAACTCACTAACATTTTGCACTGACAAGCCCCTCCTGTTGAGCTCTTGGCTATTGGAATTCTCCTCTGGGCACAACAACCTTAACTTATCTTTCTACACCCTGGGCATGTGCCTACACCAGTGCCCTCACCAAATTGATCAACTCCTTCACAGTGTTTTCAAGCACCTCTTGACTCTTGACACTAGTGTCATGCCTGCACTCCATCAGTCCTAAAAGCAGTAGGTAGGAAAGGGGTCGATGAAGCTATGCCAGCAACAACACCTGTTGTGGAGATAGCAGAGGTGCCTACCACAGGGAGGATTAAGCCTCCAATTGATAATATTTCCCATTGTTGTTGCACTTGACCTTCAAGTTAGCTAGCAGTAGCGTCTGTACTTTTAGTAGTTCTTCCTCTTATCATTGCTGTTGCATAAAGAATTAGAGAGAGAAAAAGTGTAATTTGGGCCCCCTTCTAGCATCAAAATATTGACGGCAAAATCCAATCAATAGGTAAAGTTTAGTAAATACCTAAACTGTAGATTGAGAGTGTGAATATGAAAAGAAGAGATCAAAAGGGAAGAAGAACAAAGGATGCTAGAAGCTTTTTATATGGTTCAACTAAAATCAGTATGACCCCTACATCCACGGTGATCGTATTTGCTATTGTATAAATGTTCTCTATAATATTTAATAGAGTTGCAATACAATAATTCTCTCATTATTTTGGCAGAGTTTCTGCATGTCTTTTTTCCTCCTTTTACAATGGTTTTTCCCCTGTTTATAGAGGTAGTGGAGTTACAAATATAATTTGATAAATTGTAAATCTGTCTCTTCTGCCACATCAGGTAATAAATGCTAGGCAACTCACTATTGATTTTTTGGGGTCTAATCTATCAATTTTTGGGGCTGATCTATTGGTTGGGAGTATATGCCTCCTGTTGCTAACTAGACTTTCATGTTCCATACTGATCGAGTGCCGAATCCAACCAAGATTAGAAAATTTATAAATCCAGCTACCTAAACTACTTGTAGTATAGGCAACACCGGGTCGAGCCCTTGGATCATTTTGGATGATATCAATCAGATTGAGAGATAGAAATGAAAGGGGGGATTGGCAATAACTATGCTAACAACAAACTACAATGCAAAAATGTAAATAACAGTAAGTAAATCAAGCAGCCCAAGGGAATCTACTAAACTTGAGATTAACGTATCCTTGATCACTAAATATTCATTCAATTTTTAATCATATTTTTTGGCTTAAAATCAAAACAAGAATCCTTGAAATGATTAATGAGTCTTATGCAGAACTCGGCCAACAAACAATCCATCAAAATCTTAATGCATTGCGTAGTTTCTACCATCCTCTTCCTACAAGTGATTATGAATCAATAATCATATTAACATCTAAATCAAATGAATCCATTCAATTCAGAATTCCAAAGAAAACCAAGAGGAAAGGAGAGAAATGACAAACAATTGAATTGTAAGTTGAAAATAGGATCTCTACATTAATCTTCAAGTTGTCAATCCCTTGGACTGATCACAAGTGTTTAGCCTTCCATGAAAGGCAAAAAGGTATAGAGAAGAGAAACACAAAAGCTTGCTCTCTGCACTCTCAAAACTTAACTAAAAAGATTAAACTAAAAGGACTTTGCCCAAGAAAAGAGAAGTTAGCTACAGGTTGGTGGAGTAGGTAATCATGATAGTTGGTGTATTCTGGTTTGCTTGCTGCCACTCCCTTTCCATGTTTTGTGCTATTGCAGACTACATTCTCTAGTTTTTCATTGACTTAATGACTTCCAGCTAGTCGAGTGTGAGCTGGTGCAAGGGATAGTCCATTGGGCTCAAGCTTTGTGCTAATTAGGGCCTAAAAATCCAATTCTGCAGAGGCCCAATTCATCAGTATTCTGCCTCTGATTTGCAACTCCATTTATACGCCCAAAATGATGGATTCAGGTCTGGAAATCTTCATGAAAGTTGTAGCTTCATGTCTTAAATTCCATTTGGGCTTAGTTTGACCTCATTTGGACTTGTATAACTCCATATATTGCCTAATGAACGTTCAGAGGTCAGGCTGCATGAGACAAGCTAAGGCAGTATTCTGGTTTTGGTTTTAGCTCCAATTTCAGATAGCCAATTGTGAGATTCATCCTTAGAGGTATTCATGAAGTTTGTAGAGCTATGTCTTAGCTTTCCTAAAAGATAAGAATCACATTAATTGGACAAGTGTATCTCAAGTTATAGCTAGAATACAGAATGTTCCATAATGAATCCAATTGACACCACACCATAAATATATAATAACACAACTGAAGTAAGTCATTTTGGACCTTAAAAACTTAGTGAGAGGACAATTAAATAAGTAAAATATTTTGTTATCAAATTCCCCCACACTTAGCTTTTGCACTCCTAGGCAAAACACAAAACAAAATACAAGGGTCAAAATAGTAAGAAGAAACAAGACCTGAGATTTTTCAGCAACAATGAGAATCTTATGACAAACAAGAATGTGAGTAAAATTCAAGGCACATAGCATCTTGAAGCTCATCTTTTTAATTCAAAACTTAAACCAATTAGTAAAGTTATGTCATCAAAAGAGAGATCAACTTGGTAAACTTTACATGGAAGGCTCTTCTCACAACTCTCATTGTGTTTAGGATAGGTAAGTGTTTCTCTCAAATTCATTCCATGGAAATGCACTACCATAAGCTTGCTTATCATCTAATCTCCACTACTCAAATTACATGCA
>JANHAO010018414.1:0-13624 GCA_026873985.1 Saraca asoca
GTGAATATGTTTTTAGGATTTGATTACGATGTGATATTCTCTTTGTGTATATCATATTTATGGATTTAATCAAATCCAACAATTAAATGTATTAATTTATTATTTATTCTAAATACTAAATAATCCTCTTTTTTTTTCTTCCTCTGGGTTACGTGGAGAGGGAGGACAGATAGAAAGCTGAAGTCATCTTATAGTGAAATGAAAACTAAATTTGAGTGTAGCGCGAAGAGCAGAACGGGGTAATGTAGCGCCAAAAAAGACAAAAAAAAGGCAGAATGTAGTAATGTATTGTGGTAATGTAGGCAGAATGTAGTAATGTAATGTTGTAATTATTTGGCAAGGAGAATGCGGAATCTGGCAGTGTGGCGCACACTGCAGCGCCAAAAAAAAAAAAAGGCTTGAACATGGTGGGCTATTTTAACCCCAAAACAGAGCACGATTCATTAAGCTTCTTCAATCCAAAAAAACTTCAAAACTCTCGAAGATGGCAGCCATTTCCACAAGTCCTTCAGCTGCGTCTAATGAAATGGTTCCTATAGATGAAATAGTTCCCGTCAATGATATAACCCCCCCCCCCCCCGCATTGTTATTGATGAGATGGTTCCCTCGATGAGTTAGTTATTGTGTCGAAAATAATTTAAATTAGATTTTAGAAAAAATAATAAGGACAATAGATAAATCTTAGTGAAAATAAGATTGATTTGTTAGGATAAACTTTAAGTTTTTATTTTTAGTAAAGATAATGTTAATTTATTAGAATAAAGTTAAAGATTTTTCTTCTTATCTTATTAATTTAGTTTTACCTATAAATATAACTTGTTTTAGGTTTTGTAATACAATCAAAAAGTGAGGAAGAAAAATAAGATAGCAAACTTGTGAGTTAGATAGTGTTTCTTTATATATTGAGTTGAAGTTGTGATAAAGTATTTTTCTTCTCTTATATTATTCTCCAGAATTCTTATTTTTATTCTTTTGGTTTTTAGTTCCAACATCTGGTATCAGAGCTCAGTTGTAATATGGCGTCAAATTCAATCCAACTACAATTTTCTAAATTGAATGGCAAAAACTATGACAACTAAAGTGTCCAGTTGAAAGTATTCTTCAAATCCTAGGATTTATGGAATTTGGTTGAGATTGACTATACTAAAATACAAGACCAAAAGGAGTTTGATGCATTGAAGAAAGATAAGAAAGATGTTGTAGATGTCGGAATTTGGTTATATCCCAAACCCCGGCCAACAGGGGATTTTTCAGGATCTCAAGCCTGTTCTTGGTTTGTAGATGAGAGCAATAAAGTAGATGGTTGAAAGAGTGTAAGGGAAGACACTCGATTTTACGTGGTTCGGCTAAATCTAGGTCTTCTCGAACCCTACATCCGCGGTAGAGATTTTATTGTTGCCACTTTAGAGTTTCTCCTTACAAAGATTTTCTCTCCTTTTTTCTCTTTGCTAACAATGTAATCTTATTTTTAGAGGGAGGAGGAGTTGCATGCATTAATTACAAGTTATAGTTGTATTACATTAAATAAATGAGAAAGGATGGTGAAAAGACTATAATCCGGCTGTTTGCAGTATGTAGGCTACGGAGGTGGGTTTCTTAGGCCGGCTTGTAGACTTACAATCGTTAGTGTGCCAAGCAAGATACTTAGGCATCTCGAGCGGGAGTTCTTGGCTCCATGGGTGTCGCTGTAGCGAGGAAGCAGGTACGAGCATAGTGACTGACAACTTTACTGTGCTGGCCCCGAACTCTTCTTGTTGGTCGCGGTGTCGCTGAGATACTCCTTCGGGACGTGTTCCTTGCAGTGTCGTTGCATAACGATGAGTGAAACAGGGATTGGCGCTTTACTTCGTCCTCTGCTTTCTTAAGCGAAGCTTCCCAAAAGCTCCTCCCTGGGTTGCAAGAACTGACCTTCATTTCCTCGGGGGCTCGTCCCTGCGAGGCCTATTTTTAGTATACAACAGATGCATTGGTGGAAACTCAAAAGAAGGATTAAAAAGCATTATATACAATTTTTCAAGCCATTGAGGAACCAATATTTGAAAAAATATCATGTGTGAATACAGCAAAAGAGGCTAAGATATTTTGCAAAAATCTTATAAAGGTGATAATTGTGTTAGACGAGTGCTATTATAGACACTACGAGGCAATTTTGAGTCGTTACGCATAAACGACTCAAAATCAATTTCAACCTATTTGATTGAGTTCAGTTTGTAGTCAATCAATTGAGAGTCAACAGTGAAGAAATTCCAGATGCTAGAGTGGTAGAAAAGATCCTGCAATCTACAAAGTTTGATTATGTTGTTGCAGTAATTGAATAATCACAATATACATCAATCATGTTAATTAAGAGGTTGATGGGTTTGTTATGTTCACACGAGCAATGGATGAATTAGAAAGTCATAAGCTCAAGTCCCGAGCAAGCTTTGCAAAGCATGATGAACCACCAAAATCATAAAAGCCACCAAGGCAGTCGAGATCGTGGTGGCAAGGACATGAAAAAGGTGGATATTCTAATTCTGCCAACAAAGAGAAATCAAGTGATAGCAATTTTCAAAAACATCAAGGAGGTTACAATGGAGCAAGTAACAAATCTAATGTTTAATGTTTTAGATGCAAAAAATATAGACATTATCAAAACGAATGCTATACCAAGATGTTAGATGAGTCTGTAGAGTATGCGAATACTGTAGATACATAAGAGAACTTGGTGCTCACGTGCAAATCAAATGATCCAGACATGAAGCATACAGATACATGGTATCTTGATACTGAGTGCAGTAATCACATGTGTGGAAGGAAAGAACTTTTCTCGTAACTGGATGAATTTGTACATGGAGAAGTAAATTTTGGGAATAAATCCAAAATTTCCATTATGGGCAAAGGTGACATCAGTATTAAATCCAAAGACGGTACAAATGTTACTATGTTGATATTTATTTTATGCTAGGTCTTTATTAGAACTTATTGAGTATTGGCCAACTTCCTAAAAAATAACACAAAATTAATATCCAGAATGGAGTTTGCATAATCAAAGGCAAAAATGGCAAAATGATTACAATAGTATAGATGATAAAGAATCACATGTTTTCTCTCACCTTGCAAACAGGAATATTGGTGAATTTTTCAACAATTTTGAATGAAGAAGAATGGTTGTGGCATCTTTGGTTTGGTCATCTGAACTTCCGTGGGCAAAAACTATTGGCTCAGACAAGGATGGTAATAGGCTTACTAGTAATTAAAGTTCCTAATCAACAATGTGTAGGGTGTATTCTTAGAAAACAACACAGAGACTCCTTTCCAGTTGGAAAAGCTAGAAGGGCCAGGTAACCTTTGGAGTTAGTGCACACAGACATCTATGGCCCGATTGAGATAGAATCACTTAGACACAAAAGGTATATTTTAATCTTTGTGTATTATTTTACTAGAAAGACTTGGGCATATTTTCTTAAAGAAAAATCAGAGGCCTTTGAGAAATTTAAAGAATTTAAGACTTTTGTAGAAAAACAAAGTAATTCTTATGTAAAAACATTGAGATCTAATATAGGAGAAGAGTTCACTTCAAATGAATTTTCAAATTTTTGCAAAAGTCAAAGGATCCAACGTCAGTTGATAGCTAGTTATACACATAAGTAGAATGGCATAGTAAAAAAAAAAGAATTATTTTTAAAATGGCCCAGAGCTTATTGAATGCTAAAACTCTGACAAAACCTTTTTGGGTGGAAGTTGTTGCTTGTGTTGTATTTTTATTAAATAGGTCTCCCATAAAAAGTGTTCTTGAAAGAACCCCAAAAGAAGCTTGGAGCGGTAACAAGATAGAAGTCTCTTAACAAGCCAGAAGTCTCTTTTTTATGCATATTTAGGTGTCTTACATGTCCACATATTCCAGATGAATGAATAAAGAAACTAGATGACAAAAGCCAAAAGAAAATTTTTATTGGCTATAGTGAATTGATCAAGGGTTACAAATTATACAATACTATAACAAAAGAAGTGACTGTGAGTAGAAATGTCCAGTTCATTGAAGATGAAGCATGGGCATGGAATAAAAGAAATGAATAATAATAAGGTGTTATCATAGAAGATCAATCAAAGTCAATGGAAATAGAAAGATCTTCACTTGACAGTTCATTTCCTAGAAATTATTCTCTATCAATAGCAATTCCAGAGACATCAAAGCATCCTCAATGAACATAAGTAATGCCAGCTTGATTGCAAGACTATGTGGCTACATATGATAATGATCATGAAGATATATCCATAGATGAAACTATTATGAACTTTTGCCTGTTTGTAGATTGTGACCCAGTTTCCTATAAAGATGCAATAATTGATGAATGATAGATTCCAGTAATGCATGATGAGATTCATGCAATAGAGAAAAATGATACATGAGAACTAACTACTTTACCACTTGGGAAGAAGCCTATTGTGTTAGCCTTGCTACATTTATATGGGGAGATTAGCTTTGCTATCATATATTCTTCAGTTTTGATGTTGAAAAATAATTTTGATCCATATCATATTCTATTTATGCATTTAACATTTGTTGATTGATTGCAAGATCAAAGTATGCTATTCAAGAGATCCACTTTTAGTTAATAGGATCTTTTGTAAGTGTGTTTCTCATTCATTTTGATCCAAACAAGTTTCTTAAAATTGTTTAAGTTAAGGTAGAAATAAATCATTTGAAATGAGCTTAAAATAAAAGTTTTCAAACAAAGTTTTCAAAGATACCTTCACAAGTGAAAGTTTTATAAAAATTATTTTTCACTATGTAAATCGATTCATAAATTAATTCATACTAAAAATCTTGTGCAATGTACTTGAATTGATTCAATAATCGATTCATGAAGAAATGTCTTTGAAAAATATTTTCACTGAAGGTTAGGAATATTTCTAAATCGATTAGCTAATCAATTTATGATCTGTTCACATGATAGTATGAATTGATTCATGCATCGATTTGATTATGAAGTTTTTGATAATACTCATAAATGAATCGATTCACAAGTTGGTAACCACTTTGAATCGATTCATGAATTGATTCATAGTTTAAAAGTTAGTTAATTTTCAAATGTCAGTTATCACACTATAAATACCACTTAACCTTATTTCAAACAAAACTACTACACATACTTTTCATATCAATAAGTGTAAGAAATTACGAGAAAACAAAGCTTAAATAGATTTACTTCTACTTCATCTTATTTAATCAAACAAAGCAAATCTTGGATCAAATTGATGAAGAACACAGCATAGATAATTGAGATTTTCATCTCAATTTATAGTGTTGTATTTCTTTCCTAATTCTTGTTTTGTTTTAGATTTCTAGATTGATAGAAATCCAAGATACAAAAGGAGATGTTGATCTTCCCTTTGCATCTTCTTTAATTATGAAGTTGATCATAATTAGTTGAAAGTGTAGAAAATTCTTGTAGTATTTTCTTTAATTATGAGGTTGATCATAGTTGGTAACAGATAAAAGAAATTTTGTATCTAAATAGATTAGTGAGAGCCCAGTTAAATTTTGTGTATAAATTGGCTGGCAAAAGCCAGGTTAAATCTTATGGTTAGGAAATAAAAGAACGACCATCCAATTAAGGATTCAATCTAGTAGATGTTGACTTTAATTGTAGTCTCAATTGAAGTTGAACCACTCTAAAAATCTGGTGTCCTTTATATCTCTGCAATTTATATTCTTGCTGTACTTATATTCTAGTTTACTTGATTACATGTTTATGGATTTTGCACTATATCTAAATCAATGATTACAATTAAATTATTTGCTTATCAATAAATATACTCTAATAATTTTGTTATAAAATCTCCAAAGAGATTTAAAGACTTCCTTTGAGTTTTAATAAGAATCCAAACTAAAGATCTAAAGATCATCTGTTTTTTGGATTAACAATTGATATTAAAGCTTCGGCTCTTGATACTCTTTTAATTTTAAGAGGATCATAGATTCTAGTTTCTTTCTTTTGCTTGAATGTCAACACTTGAATAAACCCATTAGCTTTAATGGATAACACTATACTTGTTGTAAATAGAAAATTAGAAATTTTATTGAAGCCACTGATGTAGACATGTAGGAGATTGTTGAGAATAGATATGATCCACCAAAAACCTTGATTAATGGGATGGCACAACCTAAACCTAAATCTCTTTGGACCAAGAAAGAAAGGAATAGATATCTCCTAGCCTCCAAAGTCAAATGGATTATCTCTAACTCTCTTTCTTTAAATGAATATGAGAGAATTTCAAATTGTGTCATAGCAAAACAAATATGGGACACTTTAGAAGTAGCACCCATTGGCACAACACAAGTTAAAGTATCTAAAGTTCATGTATTAGTTTCTCAATATAAAATTTTTTTAAAGGATCTCATTCAAAGATTCACTATTATTACTAACCATCTTATGCTTCTTAGAAGAACTTTTGACAATGTAGATCAAGTGCACAAAATCCTAAGGTCTTTGATAGAGGAATGGCAACCTAAGGTAATTACTATCAAGGAATCACTTAAAATAGGAATACTTACCATTCAAGAGCTTTATGGAAACTTGTAAGAACATGAGCTTGAGCTGATGAGATATAAAAACAATGGTGATGATAAAAAGAAGAGAACCATGGCATTCAAAGCTGCAAACTCATTTGAAGATGAAGAAGATGAGTTAGATAGTGATGAAGATGTAGATGAAAAAGATTAAATGGCCCTATTAAGCAAAAAGCTATAGAAACTGCTTAAAGAAAAGAGAAACAAAGAAAAGAGAAAAGCTACTCCATAAATAAGAAACCTAAATAAGAATGAAAACAAAAATTCTTCTAACACTATTCCAACTTATTTTGAATGTAGGAAGCCTAGACATATCAAATCGGACTGCCCTGTATATCTAAAGAGACAGTTGGAAAATGAAAGGAAAAAAAGAAAGCTATCCTTTAAGAAAGGAAACTTAGCTATTTGGAAAGATGAGCAAGTTAATTCTAGAAAAGAAGAAGAAAAAATAGAAGAAGAAGCACTATTATGCCTTATAGTTCAAGAAGATGAAGACAGAGAGGTATTTGAATCCTTTTTTTTTATTCTGACAATGATTCTAGTGATGATAAGATTGATGACTTATATGAAGAACTTTATGTTGTATTGATAAAAGCTAAAAAAGAGTTAAAGCATGCTAAAATTGAAAAAGAAAGCTTGCATGAGAAAATTAAGCAAATTGAAAAAGAAAACAATGATTTAAATGTCTTAGTTGAGAAATTGTCAAGTAAAAGTAAAGTTTGTGATCAATGTGAGACTTATAGATCAGAAATAGATACATTGACTAAAGCTTTACAAGGTTTTATTTATAGTAAGATGAGACTCAACAATATGTTACAGAATCAAAAAGATTTTCAAAATAAGACTGGTTTAGGATATAAACAGCAGAACAAAACAAGATCCAATGAAAGATTTCAAACTTTTAAGTCAAAAAGGAACTATAGTTACATAACCTGCTTTTATTGTAATCAGAAAGGACATCATATTAGATATTATCCATATAAAAATGGAACTTATATTTTAAAACCAAATGAGAAATTAGTTTGGTTACCTAAAGCATCTATCTTTAAAGGAAATTTATCTGTGTTTACTAACAAATATGGACTCAAGATCCACTGGGTACCACCTATGCAAGTATGATTTTTGTTTTGTAGGTTTGTGGAAGACAAAGAAGTAACTTATGATTCTTAGAGAGCAGTTGCTCTCACCACATAACTAGAAATGTTAAACCCCCGATCTTTAATATATTTTCATATTTTTATCTTTTATGCTTAATTGCTTTTTACTTTACAAATTCTAACTTAGGCATCGGAGATTCCCCTAAGTCTATTTTGCAAGTGCTTGATGTGAGAATTGAGTTTTCAATGGTGTTGAATTGATCATGAATTGGTAAATGCATCATATGTTAACCATTTTAGAATAAAATTACATGAAAACTATTCCAAGACTCTCTGAATCAATTCACGAATCGATTTAAATTTTTTCAAGATTTCTTTGAGTTTATAAATCGATTCAAGAACCGATTTAGAACTTAAAAATTTATACAATGAATCAATTTACGAACTGATTCACAAAATTTTTAATCTTTCGGGAAGATCTCAAATACTCAAAAATTTTTAATCAACCTGGATGAATCGATTCCAGAATCAATTGATAAATAAAATCATATCCGAATCGATTCCCTAATCGAATCACATAAGAATTCTAATGAACAACTCATACGCGAATCGATTCGCTCTTAAATATTTGCTCTCTGAATTGATTCATAAATTAATTCAAAGCATGATTCTATATGTACCCAAATTGATTTCGACTTCATTTCATAGTTTTCTTTCTACCAAAACCCAAAAACCCTCTCTCACACACACTCAAATTTTGACCTCAAATAACTTTTTACATAAAATTCTTCCATAGAAATGTTAGATACATTAAATCTAACATTTCTATTTGAACAATTTCATCAAAATATCCTAAAATTAGCAGATCCCAAATCCAAGCCCAAAACCCTAACTCTAAAAAATCTTAGCAAAATGTCACAGAGAATTAAACAATCAACCAAAAGAAAGGAAAAATTAGCAGTACAAACATCCATTCCAGTAGAAGAAGAGTCATATTTCAATTCACTAAGTGAGTATGCTGCCTATCTACAATTAACCAACAGGAAGGTAGAACCAATTAAGTGTTTTAGTGAAAAATTATTAGAGACTACACATTTACTTGGATTGCTAGCCAAATATAGGTTAAAAAAATTTTTGACATGTAAAGGAAATACATATCCTAGGCTAGTTAGGATGTTTTATGCAAACTTAGCTTTTGTTGATGATAATAAACTATCTTGTTATGTGATGCATAAACACATACTCATAGATTTAGAAGGTTTAGCAACTGAATTTAACATGGATGCATCACCACCTAAGCTTACTGCAAGATCCTTTCCTAATTATAGCAGGGAATCAACCATTATGATGCTTTTTCCTTATTCTATCCCTTAGGATGGAAGTGGAAAATTACTCATTATTGGTCTATCTCCTTAAGATAGGATCCTACAATACGCTTTATGCAAGATAATACTTCAAAGGGTCACCAATTTTACACAAATTGTGGAGGATAAATTATTTTTTATATGGGTGATCAAAAAATCAATTAGATTTTAATATGCCCTATTTTATAATCAAATATCTAACTGACTGTTCTAAGCAGATAGATATTGGCTTCTTGCCTTACTGTATGATCCTTACCCCATTGTTTGCCAAATTCAAGTTGAAACTTTCTTATGAACATCAATTTTTACCAATAAATTTCACTACTATAATAAATGCATCACATTTATAAAAGATAGGACAGGAACAAAATGAACAAGGATATTAGACAACGAAAAGGTCACAAATTCCTTAATCCACTGAAGGAGCCACTAGCTTAGGAGGAGCTGGGGTGTCTGGTGATGCTGAAACAAGAATAATTGAGGAAATGCAAAGATTATACATACATATAGTTGACTGCTTGGACAACCATCAAACTTTGATTGAGTCAATGGATGACCATGTTGCATATCTAGAACTTAATCGCCGGAATCACTTCAACCGGGTTAATGAGCATTTTAATTCCATTGAAACTTAACTGCATGAGATTTCACAGCATATGCAAGAGCATGATGAGGAGGCTGAATTGCAAAGAATAGATGATCAAGACCCTCCACCTGCTTAAGTATATTGTAAATCGATAACTATTTTTGTATCCTTTAGTCTCATTTCCCTCATATTATGTATTTTGATGTTCTAGTTCTGATTTTGTATTTTTAATGCTCTGGATTATATAGTTTGATATTTTGAGATTTTGTAAATTGATTTTTGATTTTGAGATTTCTAAATAATGTATTTTGCTTATTGGATTTTGATATTATATTTTAATTGAATTCTATATTCCTTTTGTATTGAATTTTAATCACATATTTTGATGTTTGAATTAGGAATTCTGTATTACTTTAGATTTTATAATATAATTTGTTACTTAGAAAATATATTTTGAATATATTATAATTTTTGATACTTTAATTTTTATTAATGCATTATTTCTTTTTGATGTGCTAAAAGGGAAAGTAATACGATATTTTAGATAAGTAAGAAAAATCATAAGATGATAAATATAAAGGGGGAAATTATAAAAGTAATAAGATTATAAGAGTAATAGAGATTTTAGATGAATATGAGAAGTAATTAGATCTTATACTCAATTTAATAGGGGGAGTATGATATATGAATAAGAGTAAGTAAGAAAGATAAGTAAGAAAAAGATTTTAAATTTTTTAGATTTTATCATAAAGTAAGAAAAAGATTTTAATTTTAATTTTGACCCTCATCTGAAAGGAGGATATTATTTACTTTGATCAACTCATCTAAAATTGTTTGTCACCATAAAAAAGGGGGTAGATTGTTAGCCTTGCTACATCTATATGGGGAGATTAGCTTTGCTGTCATATATTCTTCAATTTTGATGTTATAAAATAATTTTGGTCTATATCATATTCTGTTTATGCATTTAACGTTTGTTAATTGATTGCAGGATCAAAGTATGCTATTCAAGAGACCCACTTTTAGTTATAGTGTTTTTATTGTTTTAATAGGATTTTTTTTAAGTGTGTTTCTCATTCATTTTTATCTAAACGAGTTTCTTAAAATTGTTTAAGTTGAGGTAGAAATAAATCATTTGAAATGAGCTTAAAATGAAAGTTTTCAAAGATACCTTCACATGTGAAAGTTTTATAACAACTGTTTTTCACTATGTAAATTAATTCACTAATCGACTCATACTGAAAATCTTGTGAAATGTACTTGAATCAATTTAATAATCGATTCATGAAAAAATATTTAGAAAAATATTTTTATCGAAGGTTAGGAATATTTCTGTATCGATTAGGTAATTAATTCATGATCTATTCACATAATAGTGTGAATTGATTCATACATCAATTTGATCATACAGTTCTTAATGATGCTCATAGATGAATAGATTCACAAATCGATTCATAAATTGGTAACCACTTTGAATTGATTCATGTATCGATTCACAGTTTAAAAGTTAGCTATTTTTCAAATGTCAGTTGCCACACTATAAATACCACCTAACCTCATTTCAAATATAACTACTACATATACTTTTCATATCAACAGGTGTGAGAAACCAAGAGAAAATAGAGCTTAAACAGATTTGCTTTTACTTCATCTTATTTCATCAAACAAAGCAAATCTTGAATCAAATTGGCGAAGAACACAACATAGATAATTGAGATTTTTATCTCAATTTATTATATTGTATTTCTTTCCTAATTCTTGTTTTTTTTTTTTAATTTTTAGGTTGATAAAAATCTGAAATACAAAGGGAGAGGTTAATCCTCCATTTGCATCTTCTTTAATTGTCAGGTTGATCATAATTAGTTAAAGGTGTAAATAACTCTTGTAGTATCTTCTTTGATTATGAGTTTGATCATAGTTAATAGGAGATAAAAGAATTTTTGTATTTAAATAGGTTAGCAAGAGCTCAGTTAAGTCTTATGTGTAAACTAGCTGGCAAGAGCCCGATTAAATCTTGTGGTTAGGAAATAAAAGAACGATCATCTAATTGAGGATTCAGTCTAGTGGATGTAGACTTTAATTACGATTTTAATTGAAGTTGAACCACTCTAAAAATCTAGTGTTCTTTGCATTTTTGCAATTTATATTCCTACTATACTTATATTTTGGTTTAATTGATTACATGTTTTTGAATTCTGCACTATATCTAAGTTAATGACTATAATTAAATTATTTGCTTACTAATAAATATACTTTGATAATTTTGTTATAAAATCTCCAAAGAGATTTAAAGACTTTCACTAAGTTTTAATAAGAATCCAAACTAAAGATCTAAAGATCATCTATTTTTAGAACTAACATATTAGAGTCAAATGGGTGTCCAAGACAAAGTACAAGTCTGGTAGTTAGTGAATCGCTTAAAGGCAAGACTAGTTGTAAAAGGCAACAAATGGAAGTCTAGAATTGACTCCTTTGAAGTATTTGCACTAGTTCCCAAAATGGATTTTATTAGGATGATTGTAGCACTTGCAGCTCAAAATCGATGGAAAATTCATCAGATAGATGTGAAATCAGCATTTCTGAATAGCTTCCTTGATGAAGAGGTCTATGTTGAGCAAGTTATATGAAGAAAGGATATAGAAACAAGTTTACAAATTGAAGAAGGCATTGTATAGGTTGAAACAAGCACCTTGTGCTTGGTATAGCCAGATTGATACATACTTGCTATAGAAAGATTTCTAGAAATGTCCTTATAAGCATACCCTATGTATTAAGTCAAAACCTAACAATGATCTCATTATTGTCTGTACTTATGTTGATGACTTAATATTTACAGAAAATTGCAAAGAGATGTTTGATGAATTCAGGGAGGCAATGATTAGCTAGTTTGAGATGATAGACATGGGATTGATGTCGTATTTTTAGGCATTGAAGTGCAATAGACTGATGATGGCATTTTTATTTCCTAACAACGATATTTTGAAGCATCTAAAAATGAAGTCATTCAAGCCTATCTGAACACCAGTTATAAAACGGTTAGAGTTAAAGAGGGAAAAAAGTAGAGAACTAATAAATCTCACATATTTCAAAAGCCTAGTTGGCAATCTAAGATATCTAACTTACAGCAGACCAGATATCGCCCATGGTGTGGGATTATTAGTCGATTCATTAAAGAATCTCGCCAATCACATCTGTAAGCAGTAAAATAAATTTTATGGTATGTGAGTGGTACCCATGATAATAGGATCTTTTACTCTTACTTTGACAATTTTGGTTTAGTGGGATACACAGATAGTAATTAGGCAGATGATGTGGAAACTTAGAAAAACACTTCTAGTATGCTTTCTTTCTTGGACAAGGTTCGTTTTCATGGTCTTCAAAGAAATAATAGGTAGTTACGCTTTCCACAATAGAAGCAAAGTATATGACCGTAGCTTTTATAGCATGTCAAGTAGTTTGACTTTGTAGGATGCTCGGTGAATTAATATATTGTTATGGGCAAAATCCAAAACTTCCTTAATGGGTGGCAAGTGGCCCAAGCGCTGCAGAACTTCAGCTTGCCCAGATGCTTAGAACGCTAAGTTCTAGCTTGCACCGCTAGCAACCTCCCCTACGTGAGCTTGCTCTAACAAGAACGAGCTTGACCTCGCTACTACAAAGACAACAACTCTCCCAGACCGAAGGATCTAGCTCGTGATGTGCAACCATTAACCCAAGAGCTTGTTAAGCAGGGAGCAAACACATGTCACGCCTAGCAGACACATAAGGCCTATTTGCAGAAAATAATCTGCGAAAGCTGATTTACAGGATTTTATGCAGTTCATTCTATCTTATACATTAAATATTTAATGTAATAGATTTACGACATGTAAAATTACAATTTTAACCTCTTCTCCTCTATAAATAGAAGAAAGGAGATGAATGTTAAGAGGGAGATGGTGTTAGTCTGGATGGGTGCCCTAGACCAATTTGATTGAGTGCTAGTGCATCCTAGACTATACATTCTGTGCATTTAGATGTA
>JANHAO010018415.1:0-13609 GCA_026873985.1 Saraca asoca
TCATTTGGTTTGGATGACTATATGGTTATTGCTTAATAATCACTTTAGAAGAGAATGGCAGAAACCAAGCAATGCATTAAGCTTTGGATGGATTGTTTGCTGGCTGAGTTCTACTTAAGACTCATTAATCATTTCAAAGCTTCTTGTTATGATTTAAGGCTAGAAAATATGATTGACAATTGGCTGAATATTTAGTGATCAAGGATACATTAATCTCAAGTTTAGTTGATTCCCTTGGGCTGGTTAGTTTAGTTACTCTACTTTATATTTCTGCATTATAGTTAGCTGTTAGTATAGTTACTACCAACCCCCCTCATTTCCATCTCTTAATCTGATTGATATCATCCAAAATGATCCAAGGGCTTAACTCGATGTTACCTATACTACAAGTAGTTTAGGTAGCTCGGTTTATAAATTTCTAATCTTGATTGGATTTGGCACCCGATCAGTGACCTATGCCATCTCACCATAATCTTTCAGCACAAGCATGAGTCGCTGAAGGACTACATTGCCAGGTTCAGGCTAGAAGCCAATTCAGTGGAGAATCCATCTAAAGAAACCATATTGGCAATGATCTCTATGGGACTCCACAAAGATAGAAAGTTGTACAAGAGCTTGTACAAGTCCCCGGTGAAGGATCTTATCGAGTTTTATGAGTGAGCTGCTAAGCAAATCAAGTGGAAGAGACCTTTAGCTTGAAAACGTCTGACAAAAAGGATGAGAAAGCTAGCTCCCCTCATAGCAAGAAGAGGAGCAATATGGACTAGGGTAACCACTTTGCTGAGCAGACTGCAAAGAAGTCCAGGAGGCCCAGAGGTGAGCGACCTTAGCATTCAGACCACCACAAATAATACAGCATCCTATCAGACTCCCAAGACAGGATCATCTTGACAGAAAGGGACAGAAAAGACTTTGGGAGGCCTACTCCAATGTGGATCCCCAATAGGTAGAGAAACATGTAGGAGTTTTATGCCTGTCACAACAAGGTCGGGCATAAGACCTCAAATTGTAGAGAGCTTAGGGATGTGATTAAAGACTTGATCAGAAAGGGCCATCTAAGGGAGTACGTGGTGTGGCCTGTGGGGTAGCAATCCCAGCTTCTCCAGCGTGATAGTGGCCAAGAGCTGGGGGACTTGGTCTGAATTATACATTGCCAATGTATATTAAAAATCAAGAGTTAATGTAAATATTCTCCTCTGTTCTTGTTGAAAGTTGTTTGCCGATTGGCATGATGTTACTGTCTTCATCCCTCTATTTTGCTCCCTGCTATCAAGTGTTTGCAATTCTTGTAGCTTGCAAGCGGTCAACTCTTCTAAATCCCTTAAGTAACTTTGTGCCAACTGTGGCTTCTGGTTAGGTTGAGGTCCCCCAAAGCTTATTCCAGAAATGAATTGATGAATTTACCAGCTTCCTAAGTTGAGACCCCCAAGAGCTCATTCTGGAGATGAATTGATGAATTTGCTAGCTTTCTAAGCTGAAGCCCCCTAAAGCTCATTCTAGAGATGAATTGATGAAAATTGCCAGCTTCCTAAGCTGAGGCCCCCTAAAGCTCATCTTGGAGATAAGTTGACGAACATTTACCAGTGTAGCTGTATGCTCACTGAGGCACTGGGGCTCATCTCAGAACATTTGCCAACGTAGCTGTGTGCTCATTGAGGCATCGGGGCTCATCTCAGAACATTTGCCAACATAGTTACGTGTTCGCTGAGGCGTGAAGATGCTAAAAACATACTCATAATGCAAGCGCAGTTGCGTGCTCGCTGAGGCATGGAGACGCTAAAAACATACTCATAATGCCAGTTGAGCTGCATGCTCGCTAAGGCTTGGAGACGCTAAAAACATACTCATAATGCTAGTTGAGCAGCGAGCTTACTAAGACATGGAGATGCTAAAAAGAAACTCACGTTGCTAGCGTAATTGCATGCTCGTTGAGGTGCGGAGGCACTCTTAAAACACTCAACACTAGCATAGCTATGTGCTCGTTGAAGCGTATGAAATTGACTCGATTATTTGCCTAAGGCAACAAGATTGCTGTAATTCATAGCTCTCATGCAACCAGATGTTTGCAGCTCCCGTGCGACTTTCTAATTATGCACAGATCTCATGCAGTTTGCTTACACAACACTCATGCACAGGATGTTTCACTCATGTTTATTGCTTTCAAGAGAATTTGGCTGATTGGCTATTCGAATATTTCATCGTGAGCTACAAAAGTTTGCATTATTGCAGACACAAAAAGCTAAAGAATAGTGCACTGAGATTACAAAAGATGATTTTATTCATTAAAAAGCCTCAATGAGTAAAATTACATCAGAAAGCTCAGAATACAAATTAGAAAAAGCCAAAATATAAGAGGAAGGCTATAGCTAATTTCTTCTAGAAGAAAGATTAACGCACAAGAGGAAAGCTCCCACTAATCAGAAGGATGGCCATCAAAGAGGTGAAGCCGTTGCCGACTAGAGCTTGCGAGCTTGCCTAGGTCCTCAAATTTTTTCTTCCAGTGCCTTCCTCAGCAACAAACTCTTCCTTAACTTGACTCCCGCCAACAGAGAGGGAAAGAGCATAGCTATTCCTTATTTTCCTGACCACCAACACATCTTCTAATTTATGAAAGAAGCAACTTAGGAAGTGCCAGGAGCCTAGCCAATGGGGTAAAAACCTCATAGTGAAGCCAAGAGGACGTAATCCAAGATCCGTACAAGATCCCTCTATATTACCGGAGAAGTTGTGGCTTTGAAACTCCTTATGCAGTATGCCATACACACCACGACAGAGAGATAGAATGCTAGGAATAAAGGAGGTTTATCTGGGATATTCATGGTTCATTTAGTAAAGGAACAAAAGAGACTTCTTCTACCTTAAATAAAGGTAGCCCCAGGCTCACCGAAAGGTCCAGATGAATCTCCCCAACTACTTTCATTTATTGCCTTAGAAAAGGACAAGGCTAACTTACCAATGATCGAGAGGCACGTGCTACGGGAAGTATGGCCTAGAACAGATGAAACGATAGATTAGGTGAAGACTTAGTCTAAGCTGAATTCTGTAAGGTAAACGATTTTTGAAAAGTTTCAACTCCCAGCCCATGAAGCGAGCTGAGAGTTGGGGGGTTTATGTTATATGTGAAATTCGAATTGTCTTTAATGGGCTAGCAAGCGGCCCGAGCACAGTAAGAATTTAGCTTGTAGGATGGTCAAAGCACTCATTCTCCAGTTCGTGTTGCTAGTGACCTCCTCTGCTCAAGCTCACCACAGTAAGACTAAGCTTGACCTCACTACTTTAGAAGATAGCAGCTCCCCCAGACCAAAGGTTCTGGCCTGTGAGGCATGACCAATTACTCGAGAGTTCGTTAAGTAAAAGACTAGCACATGTATTGGCTAGCAAACACACAGGGCCCACTTGCAGAAGACAATCTACGGAAGCTGACTTACAGGATTTAGTCTGTCCATCCTATCTTGTACATTAAATACTTGATTCAATAGATTTACTATATGTAAAATTACATTTGTAACCTCCTTTCCTCTACAAATAGAATGAAGGAGATGAACATTAAAGAGATTGAGGCTAGTATATTGAAACTCTGTAAAAAATATCTTTAGACCAATACATTACCATGGAATAGGGTTTGGTTGTATTCGAATTTGGCCAAACCATGTTAAAAAGCTTTGTGTCTTCTACTGTTCTTCCCTTTCTTCTCACCTTCTTCATTCATTTACTACCTTATAACCAAATTATAGTTTGAGATCCTGAAAAAAATCCTCTGTTGGCTTTAGTTTGGCCTAGAACCAGATTCCACCATCAACATATTATATCTTGATTAACCTATTCTTGGCTAGACTCTTGACCAGATGGGATTAGTTCATTGTTCTTGGAGGATAGTTTTCTAATTAGATGCACCATTATTACTTTTGAGTTATCTTCAGCTATTATGGTTTTGGCTTACTTACTTACGATTTTTTTACTAGATCTGGCTATATGGGACCACACTAAGCTACAGGACCACCCAACACCTTGGATTTATCTCATTGAGCTCTAGAATCACTCTTTTGTGGATTATTTTTTTTTAGATTCTTAAGAAATTACTATCAACCCACATCTGAAAAGTAAGGATGGGTGATAACTTCATGGAAGTTACTGCCAATGTAAATACCACTATAATAGAGAGTCTCTAGGAGTGTATGTATATTAAGAACTTTTTGAGAGCTTGTTGAACAAAAGTCCAAATAGGTATATGCCATGGTTGGTAGTGTCTCTGTACATTATAAAAACATGTTATATATCAATGCTTCTTTCTTCATCTATAATTTTGCCCTTATTAACCATTTGAGTTTAATTATATAAGAATAGGAAATATTAAATTAAGTATAAGTAGAAATGAATAATAGAGACAGATTAAAGGTTGGTGCTTGTCAATCAGGGATTGATATTCACGTTGTTCATGACCAGGAATTTGGGTTATGATACGTTCCAATCTAATCCTAAGGAATCAATCTTGATTGTTGTTAAAAGAATCCTTAATACCTTATAAGCATACCTCATATAGGTTTGTGGTATTTTAAAGAAAACTTTAGCTGTTTAGTAGGTTATTCCAATGCTGACTTTGCTAGAAGTATAATGGATCGGAAGAGTATTAGTAGGGCATATCAATTTCTTGGCCACTTTCTAGTCTCATGGCATAGTAAGAAGTAAAATAATGTAGCCTTATCCACTATTAAAGTGGAATATATAGCCTCTAGTAGTTGTTGTGCTCAAATCCTTTAGATGAGATAATAATTATCAGACTATGATTTGAATTTTGAAAAAATTCCAATTAAGTGTGATAATACTAGTGCCATTGACCTCACCAAAAATCCTGTTATGCACTTAAGAACTAAGCTGAGATAATGCATCATTTCACTAGAGATCATGTTTAAAGGGGGGACATTGCTCTTGAATTTGTGCAAATTGATTTTCAGCTTGCTGATATTTTTACAAAACCTCTCGATGAAAATTGTTTTGTATTTATTAGAAGAGAATTGGGCATATTGAATCTTTTGGAAAATGAACTCACTCAAATGAATTCTTTCCATTTGTTTGGTTCCTAAGTTGTTTCTACTAAAATTTCCCATTTCAATTGAATTTCTTTTGCTATTTCTCCTAAATTGATGCCAATTTAAGCATTAGAGAGTCCCCTAAATCTTTTTATAGGTTTCTTGCTTTTCATTGATGATTCTTCATATTGTTTAATTGATTATGTGGTTAAAAAGATATGTATTTATGTTGCATTTCTAAAAAAGTGCTAACTATTTAGAATTGTAGTTAGCTTTGGAGTTTTTTTATTCAAATCATCCATTTTTAGTTCATTTTGCAATTCGAATCATTTCTTTTGGCAATCTTTTGATATGATCAGTTAGTTTCATGATTCGAATCATTCTTCCTTCTCTGGCTTCATGATTCTGATCACAAGTCGAATCAGAGATGAACATGTTCAATCATGCATTCACGATCATACTTGTGATTTGAATCACTCATGCATTTTTGGGGACATGATTCTAATGGCGAGTAGGGTATTTAAGCTTGCATATGCTATTTCAGATCAGAGTTCTTCTCTCTCTCCAAACCCTAGCGCCTCTCTCTTGCATCCCTTCACCCTCAATCTTAATTTTTAAGAAATCTACCCAATTAAACTTCAATTTCTCCTTTCCAAAACAATTTTCTACCTATTTTCATTAATTTTAACCAATTATATTCATCAATTTCTCTTAAATTTCAAAAATCCTAAATCATCTTTTCTCTCTCTTTTTCACAAATTACCATGACTAATCATTTCACCTCCAATTTGAAGAAGAGGAAGAAGATTGTGGGTGATAAAAAGGCATATCGCACTTACATGGCTATCAAAAAGCAAAAAGTCTTTCCCAATATAGAGTCTTATGAAAGGTATGCAATTTACAAAGAAAAGGCTATTTCTCCTGTTAAGTGTTAGGACAAAAAATTCCTTAAGGAGAGTTACTTTGAACTGTATGACTTGCTAGAGAAATCCAAACTGCTGAATTTGGTTTGCCATAGTGGTCCCTGTTATCCTAGGCTAGTAAGGATGTTCTATCCTAACCTAGGAGTAGCAAATGACAAATTATTTGCGTCAATTATGAGAAAGTCAATTATCTTGAATGTAGAAACTTTATGCAACTTGTTTGGAATGGAAAAAGGATAATAATTTATAACTAGCAAAGATGTGGAAGACTACTCTATGAAGAAGCCATTAAGATGCTATTTCTTGACTCTACACCAATTATCACCATTGGTAAGCTGATGATCACTAGATTATCTGTGGAGGATTGTCTCCTCTACTCCATGATTGTGAAGATGATCTTACCTCACCACACCAACTTAACCAACATTGTTGAAAATGAAACCTTTCTAATGTGGGCAATGAAGAAAGGGTTGGAAATCAACATTCCATACCTTATTATTTCTTATATGGACACATTCTTCACAAAGCCGAATTAAAGTTTCCTGCCCTATGGAATGCTACTAATTGAAGTCTTCTTCTATTTTTGTATGCCTTTGTCCTTGGAAAAAAGGGTTAAAAATGTGGATAGCACAACCACGATGAATGAAAAGACCTTACATTAGATGCAAATGAGGCTAATGAATGGAAGATGGGTGAGACTAGGTGGATCAGCTTCTAAACGATCTGATAGTGCTTCAGGCTCTAGTTCTAGTGGTTCAACAAACTTACAAAATGAAACATTGACTATTCTAAGGTAGCTCCTGCTCCAAATAAATGAATGGTTTTGGTAGATAGAACAGTCACATAAGCATATAAATGAACAATTGGACTCTATCCAAACAAACATGAATGCAAAAATTAGAGAACTTCATAGTCGATCAAATACCATGAAAAACTAGCTGAATGAGATTCAAGATGTTGTTGCTCTAGATGTTGAGCATTTTTAGTCTAGTTTTATGTTTTTTTTTCTGATTTTTTTATTGTTCCTTTAGCCCCATTCCTTAGTTATTACTTTTTGTTATTGCTACTGCTACCTATGACTCTTATCAATTATTATTTTTGGATTATATATTTGATCTTGTTCATTTTATGTGATTTTTTAGCTTTTGGCTATTGGTTTTATATGTTGATTTATACTTCTTTTGATATGCGAAAAGCGGAGTTATGTTGATTTTTTTGCATGCCTTTAGCCATATGCTTGCTAATCCCAAAATTGTTTGTGATCATCAGAAAAAAGGAGATTGCTATCCTTACCCCCTATTTTTCTAAATTGAACAAACTTATATTTTTAGCACAACAAACTATTTGGTTGAGCTAAATTGATTTATTTTCAATGGTTCAGTTGAGGATGGCCTTGGACTTTAAGTTGTAGACATCGATTAGGCCTTATTTTTGCTTATTATGTAAATGTTTAGGATTATTAGAATTAGCTCAAATTTGAAAATGATTTTTGGAAGGTTTACCTTTTGCTTTTAAACAAAACTTTTTAAAAAATTATACCAAAAACATTCCAATATATTACTAAATGATTTGCCATATTTATTTAGTTAGAAGTTGAGTTTTGGAGTGTTTTTGTAAGGTATAAAGCAATTAAAACTGTTCGAATGTCTTACAAAATTTTAAAATTTTCATCTCTAAGACTTAAGATTTGGATTGACAATTTTAAATTGTTTTTGCATTCATGCTCGTGGGAACAAAGCAAGCATTCATGCCTTGCAATTGGAACTGAGATTTGAACTAGTTTTTATGCAATTCAAATTGACTCTTTAAAACACTATTTCATGATTTTAATTACGATTCTGATTACATGCATTTTTAGACTTACCAAAGATTTGCAACTTCGGGTAAGTAGAATTGGTTTGTTAACTAAATTTTTGAGTTGAATCGAAGCCCTCAAATTTGAATCTTATGATTTTAAGTGCAATTCTACTCGAATTTCAAATTTTGATCTTGCAATCATGATCACATATTTAGTTTTACACATAATAGCTAGTTTTTTACTGTGTATTTTCATGTGCTATAAATACCCATTTCACACATAGTGCAAAATCACATCGCTTCAAAAGTAAACTCTTTCAAATTCTTCTGTTCTTCAATTCTTTAATCCTTTTATAGATTTGAAGTAAATCTAAATGATTCTAATCCTATTATGCTTCATCTCTGTATCTAGAGCTTCTATTTTGTTGCCAAATTTATTTTTTGTTCAAAATTAAACATTGTTGGGTTTCTTGAGGGTAGCCTAACCTAGGGCAAAAGAGTAGTTGAGCTTTTTCTTTTTTTTTCTTTGAGTAAGGATCTTAAAGAAGTTTGCAATTGTTGTATTGCGGCTTCTTCAAATGCCAGTCCAGACTTCGAGGTTTTGATTAGTGAATTCGAGTTTAGTTGAAAGCTTAGAAGTGAATATACTCCTTGTAATCAATTTTCAAAGGGAAACCACTATAATTGAATGTTTCAATCTCTCTACCCTTACTCCTTTATGTTGTGCACTTTACCTTGATCTGATTTATTATTGTTAATTATCATGTTAAATTGTTAATATTGTGCTGGTTGTTGATTTAGTTGTTATACTTATAGACAAACATTTCTTGTTTCCAATAGAATTCTCTATTTTTACTAAGTTTTACAAGAGGATTGAAGAAATCTATTTTTAAAATTGAAAATTCCTAAAATTAACTCACGCTCTCTTGGTAGAATCCATAATTATAGAAGTCACTGTTTAACATCGTTTTGCACTGTTTAGAATGATTTCACTATTGATGGCACCTTATACTTCTCACTTGGAGAAAAATCTAGAGCATTTAAGCTCTCCCCCTTACAAAATTACGATTACACCCTTATTCAATTTGTATTTGAAGAAATTAGACTTTAATATAATAATTAATTTCAGAAGTAGAAAGAATTACATCCGAAAGTCTTCATCCTTGCTAATTGGAATACCATCACATTGATGCTTTCAATTGATTCCTCATGTACTTGGAAACGATCTCAGCATATTCCCTGCATAGCACACATTCATTGTGCCTTTCTGAAATTGTTGAACCAAAATTATTAGTTAAGTATTTGCTCATTTTCTCAAAAAAAAAAAAAAAAAAAAATCAGACCACATGCATTATCTCTTGCCAAGGCTAAGGTCTTATTATTAATATAGACAAATACGTTTGAATTGATAGAAATGATTACGTTCATATTAAATATTATAGGAACAAAATATTAAATAATAAATAAATATAAATAGATAGAGCAAATATTATTACAATAATTTTTAAATGTAATATTTGATTAAAAATTTTCTTGCTTCATCTCCTTGTGAGGAATATTGTCAAAACATTTAACTTTTAACCTATTCCAATATAATTACGTTAATTTAACAATGTATCTCAAAGCTCAATTTTAACAAAAAGAATATTCTCTTGATCAATTTGGATAAAGTAGCAACATTATAGAAGATTATATTAAGGTTATATGTGAATGTTTTCTGAGTTCTAAATTTTGTTTACATAAAACAAAATAGTATATACTTCATAATGCATGTTCCAAATTTGAAATAAAAACTTTTTATGAAATATACAAGAATACATCTTGCAGCAAACAACAAAATATAAAAATTCAATCATTATATGTATAGTCTGTTACAATTGCTATTGTTTTGATAACTAATTAAAGATAAAACAACATTAATAATTTTTGTAGAAAATGATAATAATTTATCACATAATTTAAAGTAAACAAAAAAAATTTAATCATAACCATTTGATAGAGGTTATATAATTTACTCTTGATCTATGACCTCAACTCTGATTCGTGCCCGGAATTAAGTCTTGTTTGGGAACGTTAGTATCTATCACCACACCGATTACATCTTAACAATTTATAGATAATGAAATATGTAAGTATTTGCATGTTTATATGAAAGCTTATGTGCGGAAATTAACATCCTAATTGCATAGTAATACACGATAAAGTATATACTATATCTGAATTAGAGTCTGAGCATACCGATATATATTATACATGAATTGAATTTATGAGTATGAATGACAAATTACCAACCAAATTATTAAGAGAGACTTTTCTGAGCTTTACAAGTTTAATTACTTTGTTCTTTCATATAATTTTGTTTAATTTTTAATTAAATTCACGTAATGTAAAATTTTGAAATTGAGTTTTTATATTTATTTTTTATTTTCAATGAAATAGCTTTTTACACTTTTTCTTTAAGTGACGCTAGTAAATAATAAATATAGACAATGATTTGTTGATGTGTTTTAACATTGTTGATATAGAATTTTCATATCAATTCCATTTATATTTAGATGATAGAAAAGTTAGAAAATATTAAAGGAGATTTTTATAATACTTGGAGTGGCTTTTAAAGCATTTGGTATGACTCATAGAAATTACCTTCTATAACAAGTATAACAAAATCACGTGAAAGTTAATTTACAAAAGCTAGTTGCTAAGAGATAAAAAAAATATGTATAATTCATCAACATTTTTTGAATCTTGAGTTTTAAAGGTAAGATTATGTTATACGTAGAAAAATAGCCTTGCAGAGGCGAACCCTCGAGTGCAACAAAGACTAAGATCCACGCTCCCACAAGCAACAGTGGCAAACTAATCTCAGGTGCCAAGCCTTGCCTCGCTCGTTACGATACAACGACGTGGCGAGTTATGATCCACGAAGCGGTATCCCAGCGATAACGTGACCCAATGATAAGGGCTTGGGATCGACCCGGCACAGTGGACGATCGCTTTGCTAACGCCCGCTCCCTCGCTACGACGACCCTCACAGCGTCTCCGAGGCTAGGAACTCCCGCTTAAGATATCAGAGTATCTTGCTTGATACGGTAACGGCTATAAGCCTACAGTCAACCTAAGTGGCCCACCTCCATAGCCCATATGCTGCAAACAGCCGGATAATAGTCTTTTCACCATCCTTTCACATTTATTTGATGTACTACAACTGTACCTATCAATTAATGCATGTAACCACTCCTTCCCCTATAAATAGGATTGCATTGTTAGCAAGGGTTGGGGGGCAATCTTGTAAGCAGAACTCCTGCAAATTACTCAATAGCAATAAAACATCTGTCATGGACGTAGGGTCCGGTACCATCCAGATTTAGCCGAACCACATTAAAAACCACCACCTCTCTTCCTCCCGGCTCACCTTTCACAACACTTCAGAAGCGGTATTAATCCCCAAAACTCACTACTTGTTGGCCCAGATTCGTCTCCTCCATAAGGATCAAATTTCACCGCCAACATTTTGGCGCCGTCTATGGGGATCATCCGCTCTTGGAAGTCTCCACTGCCGTTCAGCCATGGCCCAAGGAAGAATGACTAGGAGTTCTACAGCTCCAGCTTCCTAGCACACCGTTGCGCCTGAAATGCAAAAAGTGCGGATTCCTGATCAATCTCGATCGGCCCTAGAAAATACAGTCAGAGAGTTGGCTGAAACTATCAAAGCACTTGCCCAAGCGCAAGCACAAAATGCCTGAAGGCAAGAAGAGGTCATGGTGCAACTCTAACAGCTCCGAGAAGAAGCTCAGAGAGAAGTCTGTGACGACCCCGACAGCCAGCGGCTGGGGGGCTCGCAATGTTATGAAAGCTCTACCCCCCAGCGTAAAAGCTAGCATCCAGCAATGGATGAGGTTTCCAAAGGCTAAAGTTACTTGAAGAGCACCCACTGCCTCAGGATAATCGGATGCGTTATGAAGAGACCTCACCATTCTCTGTGGAGATCGAGAAGCAATCTCTCCCGCAGAAACTCAAGGTGCCCGCCATCCTATTATATGAAGGGAATAGTGACCCAAATGATCACCTGGACATGTTCAACACACAAATGGACCTCCAGACGATAGAACCCCTGAAAAAGTGCCGAGTCTTTCCTGCCACGTTAGGGGCAGCACCTCGCGCCTGGCTTAGACGTCTCTCCGTACGCAGTATTGGCAGTTGGGAGGATTGCCAGAGGAAATTTGTCGACTAGTACCAAGCACTGAAGAGGCAACTCGTACCTCTCTGCCATCTTGCAATGATTTTTCAACGCAGGGATGAGTCGCTCAAAGATTACATAGCCCGATTCTGACATGAGGTCAACTCCATGGAAAACCCCTTGGAGGAAAGCAATTTGACAGCCATCTCAGCGGAACTTCGCAAAGATGGCAAACTATACAGAAGCCTCTACAAGTCCTCCGTTCAAGATCTCGCTGAATTCTATGATAGGGTGACCAAACAAATAAGGTGGGAAGAAACCTTCGAAACTGAGGAACCCAAGCATAAAGTGGGCCAGAGTGGTCCCACCGTGAGCAAAAAGAGGAGTAGTGAGAGTCATGACGGCCCCACTCCTTATCTCGCCAAGAGGGCAAAACCTCAACGGCTCAAAGACCGTTTCGAGAGCTATAACATCCTGTCGGATACTCAGGACAAAATCTTCATCGCAGAAAGACATAACGAGGACTTTGGGAAACCCCTGCCATTAAGGTCGTCCCCTAAATCCAGAGACTGGAACAGATTCTATGCTCATCACAACGAGGCTGGGCACACCACCTCAGAATGTCATGCACTAAAGAATTCCATTGAAAGCCTCATCAGAAGAGGTCGCTTACAAGATTATGTAGTGGAATCATCCAGGCAACGCGCTCAACAGGCCCAGCAAGTAGTCACACAAGAGCCTAAGCCCTCCATCAGGACTATATTTTAACCTTGTAATGGTCGCCCTCTAATCTATGGTATTTCAAAATTAATGAAAGCTACCGATTGGTCGAACATCATTGAGATATAGTCTTCTCCCTGCCTTTGCAAACTCGCCACAGCGAACGGTTCTCACCTCGCTACAGCGCAAATACAAACAAAATTGAGGGTGAGACGGCCTTTGAGCCTACCTCGCAATGCCCGAGGGTGAGATGGTCCTCGAGCCTACCCCGAGACTTCGAAACACAAACCAAGGGTGAGATGGCCTTTGAGCCTACCTCACAATGCCCGAGAGTGAGACGTCCCTCGAGCCTACCCTGAGGCTTCGAAACACAAATAAAATCGAGGGTGAGACGACCTTTGAGCCTACCTCGTAATGCTCGGGGGTATGACGGCCCTCGAGCCTACCCCAAGGCTTCGAAACATAAACAAAACCGAGGGTGAGACGGCCTTTGAGCCTACCTCGCAATGCCCGGGGGTGAGACGGCCCTCGAGCCAACCCCGAGGCTTCGAAACACCAATAAAATCGAGGGTGAGATGGCCTTTGAGCCTACCTCGCAAATACGAAAATCAAAAACTCAGCGAATGATTTTCACCTCGTCGTTATCAGGATGATATCATTATCACCCGTAGCTCTCATGCAGACGAATTCAATTTCCATGCAAGTAAATTCCCGTAGTTTACAAGCGGGCAAGTTTTTTGTAGCTCTCGTGCAAATAGATTCTCACAGCTCTCATGGGCGTATCTCTCACCTCTCAAATAAAATCTCTCAGGCACAGCTCACTCGCAACCTCACTCACGATAGATTGAGCAGATCAAAAAAATAAAGCACAACCGACTGACTAAAAAGAGAAGTTCTCATTAATTGTCACAAATTTACATACAACAATGCATGAAGCATCTGTTACATACATCCGAAAGGAGAAG